>JADBJO010000066.1:410000-417500 GCA_016801955.1 Conus betulinus
TGAACAGAATCTGGTCCCTTGAGCTGCATCTGTTCTTGTGAGAATTAGCTGTAAAATGTCCACATCACCTACTCTCTGCCTGAAGAGAACACTGACGTTGTTTTCACTGCACAGCTACAACACACAGGTGTTTTCCTCAACTGCAGACTGAAGAGATTAGAGAGGGTGAGGGACAGGGTGTGAAGGGGGGATGAAATGTTGGGCATGACAGAAGGGGGTGGAGCAATGATAAACACAGCTAACCAAACGAAAGGAAAGCGTGCGACGGCATGCCAGTCAATCAAAGGTCAATTTGCGCAACAGCTGCTCGCGTTATTAGAATTCATCAGTATTTACTTTCATAGCTTGCTTTGAAATTATCTACAAACATTTAGAATTATTTGTCTTTCTCTCTTATTCCATTTCACTTCCTATCCTCCCTTTTGGATCGAAGGCGACATCTGTTCATCTATTTTTAGTGCTCCATCCCTCCATTGTTAAACTGAAGACTTCATCTATTAATTTCTTTTAATTTCAAAACTTTGAAGTCATACAAATCATGCACATAATGCCAGCCAGCTTCTAATTCAACAGTGTATACATGGTTTGTCAAACTTCATCTTTATTACTAATATTAGAACTGCAAGTCCATGCATATTACAGGCTAAATGCCCTTCTCCCCAACAGACAAAATTTTGGATGATCTGAAACTGAACATCAGTATCTATTGGGCCCATGGACATTCCCTTACCAATGCCTGCTGCACCAAACATCCAGAACAGGTATATATGATGCTCTCCCTCACTCAACATGCACATGTGTGTGGTGTGTGTGCCTATGCATGCACACATATCAGATACACACACGCATCGATTCTTTTTAACTCTCCTTTTTCATTTTAGGGGGGGGGAGGGATAGGGGCAGGTGGGCTGGGGTGGGGGGGTTTCATCTTCTATGTCCTCCCAATGGCAAGACTCCCATGCCCCTCAGTCTGCCTCCCCAGTGCACAGCCACATTTAGACATCCAGATATTTTTACACACACACAAACACACACACACACACACACACACACACACACATTGTCTAATGTTTATCAGTATAAATTTAATGTTTCCATAAACAATGGCTGTGAGGATCTTTGAAAATGGTGTGGGAAACTACAATGCCAGTAATCTTTGGTCAGAAACGTTTCTTGCAATGCAATGCACCTATGACACATGTACGTGTGTGTGTGTGTGTGTGTGTGTGTGTGTGTGTGTGTGTGTGTGTGTGTGTGTGTGTGTGTTTTTCCTAGCATATAAAGTGGGTTTACTAACTCATAAGAAACCTGGAATGTTAGGGTCTTAAAAAAAAAAAAAAAACCAAAAAAACACCAGTCTGTGTGTCTGTGTGTATATGTTTGCATACATGTGTGCATGTACGTGCACATGCTTGAGTATGTGCACGTGCACATATGTGAATGTGAATGTGTGTGTGTGTGTGTGTGTGTGTGTGTGTGTGTGTGTGTGTGTGTGTGTGTGCATGTGTGTGTGTGTGTGTGTGTGTGTGTGTGTGTGTGTGTGTGTGTGTGTGTGTGTGTGTGCATGCAAGCGCATGTTCTGACATAACTAAAACAGCAACACATACTCACTGATCAAGAGAGAGAGAGAGAGAGAGAGAGAGAGAGAGAGAGAGAGAGAGTATGCACGTGCGTGCGTGTCCTTGTGTGTGCATGTGAGTGTGTGTGTGTGTGTGTGTGTGTGTGTGTGTGTGTGTGTGTGTGTGTGTGTGTGTGTTCGTGCGCGTGATCGCGCGTGTGTCACAGTATGTGTCAACCATGACAATCACGTTTAATGACGACCGGAAGGTTTAAATCATTGAATCACAGTCAGTCACCGAGTACATCAGAGTAAGTTCACTTGCTGAAGAGAAGCTTTTGAAAAGACGTAGGTTTGCAAAATTACGTCTTCTAGGTTCCGGCACCTAACTCAACTGAAAAAAAGGTAAAAAAAAAATGAATTGAATAATACTTTATTTGTTAAGAGGCCACTCACAGTCTGTCTTCAACTGGGGCTATCAGTTCGCAATCCATAGTCGCTCGCCTTTTGCTCTTGTTGGGTGACACAGTCACAAACCCATTCTACCATGTAATTTCACTTTCTATCGGTTGCTTTAGGCCGGAAACGTGAAGACGAAAGTATGTTAGTACGCATGCGCCTGCTTACAGTGGAAACGCACTCAGTCACTCTCCTGTTCTGGAACCAGACAAAATGGGCTCTGTCTGGAACACATTCAAGTCATTAGCATCATACTGATTATGCCAATGCCTGAAGAAATTTTTCCCAACATCAAATTGAAACAATATTGCAAAAAAAAAAACTTGTGCAATCAAATGCACAAGATAAAGAAATGTAATTACCTATCTTAGTAAAGTCATGAATTAAAGGGATTGGACAAATTGCACTCGAAACTGAACTGAAAAGGGCCTGACTTTTTAAGTTGGTGATTACGTCGGCACTCTTAAAGGGGCGATTCCGTTGGGACATCCTCACAGTTCGCTGCGAGTGTGGCATAGCAGCGGACGCCAAGGGAGAAGTGGCAGCTCTCCTCTGAAGGACACTGATGTGAAAGGTCAGTGTCAGGCTTGCGCAGCAACCCTTCCAGCCTTTGGGTGACGGCGGGTCTGTCCTCTGTTGCCGGGGAACGGATCCTGGAGATGTGGGGCGATCGCCGGTGGAGCGGTGCCCAGACTACGATTACCGTGGCCCGGGATACCGTGCTCTGAGCCAGGCAAGTATAGGGGTGCTCCTGTTTGGGGCTGGGCTGAAAAATTGCCCTCTCGGCCGTTGTCTGCCGCAGAATTTTAGGGACTCGTGCAGCGCTCTAGCGACTTTCGTCCTGCTACCTCTTTGAGGCCACACGCGGCACAGGACCATCGCCATCCGAGCACAAGAAGGCCGCCTGGTGGCCCTGAAGACAGCCGTATGGTGGAGGAAAAGACGCGAAATACACCGACGCCCATCGTCGGCCGACCAACAGCCGAATTTGAACTGAAAAAAGAACCAGAGCTTGGAGAGAGACATACGACGGCCCCCACACGGAACTCGCCCACTACTGTCAGCGACAATAGTTGCCACAGACTATGCAGACCTGTGTCTGCGTGTTACCTTGTCATTAAAGGGCCGCAGGCAAATGAAACGTTAATCTCACCACCAGGGGTCTCTTTCGACCGTTGATGCCGAGAACAGGCCGCCTCAGTCGATCTGGGACCCCTACCAGGAACACATTTGCCTCATCAACAGTCTTCGGCGCGTCACGGGTCCGCGAGCGACTTTTGCAAGCGGCACAATCATGCAGGACTTTGCACCAACAGTGCCCTCTGAGCTCGTCTCCACACTCATCTAAGACTGAGTACCTCCGAAGCCACGGGACGGCCACAAAAGCCCTATCGTCACTGCCAAGGGATGATCAGGCTTTCTCCATCTGCCATATCAATCATGGGAGGGTGTGGTCATTAAATCTTAGGGTATTCTTATTTGAGTCAGTAACCGCACCTCGCGTTGTGAAACTAAACAAACAAACAAACAGAATAACTTGTTTTGCGGAGTCGTAGTCTGCGTGGCCCGTCGGATACTAAGGACTCGTGCAGTGCTTTAGAGCGACTTTCATCCTGTTCCCTCTTTGAGGCAGCCTCACGCGGCACAGGACCGTCGCCACCCGAGCACAGGAAGGCCATCTGGTGGTCCATTTGATCTGTACCAGGAGATGAATCGTGTTTTATGCTGATCGTCATTCAATCCTGAACAAATTGTTGTAATGTGCGCGCGCGCGCGCGCGCGTGTGTGCTTTTGTTTGTTTGTTTGTTTTTGTTTCAAGTGGACTTCTGGCCTCATCAAGGCCCTGATGCTGTCTACTCTTCCTTACTCCTTGAATTCCTCCCAGAAGCCCGGCGGACATTCCGTCACTCAACCATCTTCCGTCCTTCTCTCCCATTGTTAGCCTGTACTTTATTCTCCCACTACTAATGTGTGTTCACACACACACACACACACACACACACACACACACACACACACACACACACACACACACACACACACACACATCACTACACCACACCATACAACACCACAACACTAACACACACACACACACCACTACACCACACCACACTACACCACAACACACACACACACACACACACACACACACACACACACACACACACACACACACACACACACACACACACACACAAACATGCAAGGCGCACACATGAACGCGCACACATACACAAAAACACACGTGCTCACACACACACACACACAACACAAACATAACACATGCATACATACACATTCGGGCTCGCAAACACACATGCAAGCACACCCACACAGACCCCCCCCCCCCTTACACACCCCACACACACACACACACACACACACACACACACACACACACACACACACACACACACACACACACACACACACACACACACACCACACCACATCACGCTCTCTCTCTCTCTCTCTCTCTCTCTCTCTCTCACACACACACACACACACACACACACACACACACACACACACACACACACACACACAAACACAAACACAGAACCACACACATTATATTCAGCCCACTGTGTCACAGTGAATTAAAAAATCACGTTCAGCGGGCGGTTGACAGGATCGTTGATTATATGTTCAGTGACAGTACTGTAGATACACTCTAAACCTTTTCTACCACCCTTTTTACCCCTTTACTGCATGGTCGACCTACATTTCATTGTAGTTTGTGTATGCATAGACATTTTTGTTTATGTTAATCAAAATCGAGCGCCTGTGCTTGTATGATCCTCTCATCCGCTGTGGTTCGCCGCAGCTATGAATAAACAGGCGTCAGGGAAACAGCTGACCTACTCAAATTGCCAAGTGTAGGTCGTGCGAGGAGAGGATTAGTGTATCTCACCTCGCGTTCTACTATTCGCTTTCGTACAGAGTCCCATTCCACAACAGCATTGCTGGGTTGCCCTCTCACGTTGTACTATAATGCAGTGTACTCGTATATGTATAGGTGGGCGTGTTTGTTATGTGTGTCTTTATATATATATAAGGAAATGAAGAGCGGTGGAGTGGAATGGAATGGATGTGCGGATTTTATTACTTCTTGTGTGTGTGTGTGTGTGTGTGTGTGTGTGTGTGTGTGTGTGTATGCATACATACATACATACATACATATTTATCTCTGTGTGTGTGTGTGTGTGTGTGTGTGTGTGTGTGTGTGTGTGTGAGAGAGAGAGAGAGAGAGAGAGAGAGAGAGAGAGAGAGAGAGAGAGAGAGAGAGAGAGAGAGAGAGTATGTATGTATGTGTGTGTGTGTGTGTGTGTGTGTGTGTGTGTGTGTGTGTGTGTGTGTGTGTGTGTGTGTGTGTGTGTGTGTGTGTGTGTGTGCGAGCGCGTGTATTACCACCACCACCACCACCACTAGCCCCCACCCCCACTCCCCCACCCCCTCCTATCCACTGCATTTATAGTGAAAACACATAAAACAGGAGATTCATCCATTCATTCTCACGTAAACACACCTGCCAGTATTTTGTCAGCTGTTCAGCAAGGTCGGCCAATGGCCTGGTTGTAGTCTTTGCCTGCGTGACATACCACCGTGCATGTGCTTCAAACTTAACAGTTGGCCACAATCATCGACAAAGCGCGGCAAAGAGACAGCTGAACTGTGAAGAGGAGGCGGACAGAGAGCCAGCCAAAGAACAATAAGTGGATAATGCTTTCAGTAAGCGCAAGGGGTCTCTAACCGATGGAAGGTCAAGACAGTTATTCTCTCTTGATGTATAGACAGTGGCAGAAGCTGTGGGTACGAAGCGGTGACGTTACTGAGACTGACGTCAGACTTCGCGGCCTAGAATAGCGAGCGAACGACCCGTTTAGCATACTCAGGATTGCTGAAGAAGAGAAGAACAAGAAGAACAAGAGGAAGAAAGTGATGTGGTAGAGCCCATAGTTCTCAGTCAGACCAAAGATGTAGAGTGGCGAAGGATCAGTATTTTGCTTCACTTACTCTTTGTCTTCGTGGGAGTCCCCACTGCTTGCACAGGTAACTAACTACTTCCAGGACAGAGTATGGTTCCTTTGGTTGGGCTGCTTTCTGCAGGAAAACACGTATGTCAGCTTTCTGTGTGCTGTTTAGTGAGGTTGGCCTACTGCCTACCTACATCATTTGCCCGTAACCAAACCAAAGAGGATTTTCTCAGCCTCTTTGACCAAACCACCGTGTGTGCGCTTCAAACTGGACAGCCTGACACCATCAGCTGCAAAGTGTGGTGTGCAGACAGCCACCCCCTGCAAAACACAGACTCAATCAAATAACTTGCACGTGTGCGATGAAACTCCAGTTGGCATAAAGCGAATAGGCTGACCCTGCCCCTGCCCCTGCCCCCCCCCCCCCCCCCTCCAGCTATGTTTAAAATGTTATTACTGGTTTAAATCCCGCTGGCTCCCATCCTGAAAATTGACATTTTCATTATCAATCTTTAAGGGATTGTCGTTCAGGTGGTAGCAGTGTAGTTGTTCTCATTGGCCATGTCACATTTCGTGAGCGTGGGCTTAAACTTGAATGTAACCAAAAATGGCAGCAAGTTCATTGTGGTGGCGCCTGCTGCAACACACACACACACACACACACACACACACACACACACACAGAGTCACTGCCTCTTCCGTATCCCACCTGTTCCCTTTTACCTTACCTTCTCATCACGGTTTGAAATGATAGCAAGGTATGCCCCCCCCCCCCCACACATACACACACACACACACACACACGCACGCACAGACAGACACACATTACAATGGTACAACTGAATAATTCCATTCCCCCCCCCCCCCCCCCCCCCCCCTTTTTTTTTTATTTTTTTTTTAATAAACACACTTCAGTTTATTTCTGTTTTGAAAACATGTGGGCAAAAACAAAACAAAAGAAACAATACAAAACAAAACAAAACAAAACTCCCTTCTGGAGCCATACGTAATATATCATGAAAGGGACTGATTGCCTTAAGACACTGGTTACCTTAAAGCTAAAAAACACTGATTGCTACCAAGAATTGGTTACCCTAATGCTGTCATATTAAATCTGAACAAAAACAAGAACAAAACGAGTGGAACACATTTTGACCACGGACAGACACACAGACACACACACAGACAGCATTTCTTCGTTCCCATCCTAAAGTACTCCCTGCTCTATAAGAACTGGGAGTACAACAAAACGGAATAATACAAAAACAAACAAACAAACAAACAGACAAACAAACTCAATCCAAAACAAACTGTCAGCATGCATAAAGATCACAGACAAATCCAACCATTTCAGTTTATACCTCAAGATCTTGGCACATGAATCATTTCCTTGTTTTGGACGTGCACCCGACCCTGATTTCAACAGATCATATATTGTAGCAACCGCATAAAGAGTGCTGCAGGCCCATCTGCCAACCTTTTCCATTACTGCCAGGTACATTC
>JADBJO010000066.1:422500-427500 GCA_016801955.1 Conus betulinus
CACTCTCCCCTGCTCTCCCTTCTTCCTTTGTTCGTTGTTCATTCCACTCTCCCCTGCTCTCCCTTCTTCCAAAGTTTGTTGTTCATTAAACTCTCCCTTGCTCTCCGTTCGTTCTTCCTTTGTTCGTTGTTCATTCCACTCTCCCCTGCTCTCCCTTCTTCCTTTGTTCGTTGTTCATTCCACTCTCCCCTGCTCTCCCTTCTTCCAAAGTTTGTTGTTCATTAAACTCTCCCTTGCTCTCCGTTCTTCCTTTGTTCGTTGTTCATTCCACTCTCCCGTGCTCTCTCCCTTCTTCCTTTGTTCGTTGTTCATTCCACTCTCCCCTGCTCTCCCTTCTTCCAAAGTTTGTTTGTTCATTAAACTCTCCCTTGCTCTCCGTTCTTCCTTTGTTCGTTGTTCATTCCACTCTCCCGTGCTCTGTCTTCATCCTTTGTTCGTTGTTCATTCCACTCTCCCCTGCCCTCCCTTCTTCCTGTGTTCGTTGTTCATGCCACTGTCCCCTGCTCTCCCTTCTTTCTTTGTTCGTTGTTCACTCCACTCTCCCCCCAGCCCCACCCTCTCCGTTCAGCATTTCTGTTGTTCATAGGATTATGCAACAACTTTCCCCCCATCTTTCTCCTCTCCCTCTCTCCGTCGTTTAGTTTACTGTAACCCCCCTACCCCCCCCCCCCCCCCTCCCCCCCCCCCCCCCCCCCCCTTAGCCCTACCCGTTCCTCTTTCGGTTGATTAGTTGACCATACCCCAGCCCTCCCTCCCTCCTCCCCCTCCTCTGTTCATATGACTGTACCCTTCGCCTTCCCCTCTCTTCTCCTTCCCCCTCCGTTGTTCATATGACTGGACCTTCACCCCACCCTCATCCCCCTTCCTTCTCCCTTTATCCGAAGTTCATATGACTGAACCCCCCCCCCCCCCCCTCTTCTTCCCACTTTGTCCCTTAGTACCTTGTCTTGTTCATAATCACACCTTCTCTCCTCCCCTCCCTTCTTCACCCCTTCTCCCTCTCTGTTGGCCGTTTAAATGTAAGCCCACCGCTTCTTCCTCCCCCTTCCCTCCCTCCTCCCTGTCTGTGTGTTGCCCTTATGACTGTAACCCCCCTTCACTTTTCCCTCCCTCTTTCCCTTCCTTCTCCCTCCCTGTTGTTTGTTTGACTGAAGCCCCCATCCCCATCCACTGCCCCCCCCCCCCCCCCCCCCACTTCCCCCCGCCCCTGGCACACGTTTCTCCACGCTCGACGTTTCTTTCTTTCTTTTTTGTGTTTTTGTTAGTAATCTTTTTCTTTGCAGAGTGAACTGATCTCTTCAGAGCAGTAGACATCTTAACGAAAAAAAAAAATCGGAACGTTCCGATCCCCCCTCCTTCAACCCCCCTCCTCCCTCTCTTTCTTTTTGTCGTTCTGAATCCGACTGGGCAGAGTAATCGCTCTCAATGCATACATTATTAATGAAATGACTGAACTCTAGTGTAAAGGTCTATTGTCACGAAGTAATTTTCACACACACACACACACACACACACACACACAGAATTATGGACTGTGGTGTGTCTCTATTTGACACCAAGAGCACAAGCACAATCAGCCGTGTCTCCCTGATGAGTCTGATCCAGCGGACAAAAGGCCTAGGCTGGCAATGCAAATAGATCTGCCTTCGAAGGGGAGTACGATGGTTCCCTCAGGCAGCTAGTGAAGGGTTTCTCATATTTATGATATATTTCCCCCCATTTTCTTCATCTTCGTTTTTTTTTTCTTTTAAATTCAAATCTTTGCCAAGTCATTACTATAATAACTGAAGAATTGTTAACCTGCACTTGTTTTCTCCCACTACTTAATTGTTCAGATTAATATATATATATATATATATATATGATCAAGTTGTAATAGCTTGAAGTAGTGCAAGCCTCGCGATTGCTTTGGTTTTCTCCTCATTATCACACTAATTCCAGAGCAGGCGATACATATAGAGATCTGCCTTCGAGAGGGATTGCGATAGTTTCCTCATGCAGCTAGTGAAGGGTTTTCATATTTATGATATACATTTTCCCATTTACTTTATCTTCATTTTTTTTCCCTCTCAATTTCAAATCTTTGCCAAGTCAATACTATAATGATGGAAGGATTGTTAACTGCACTTGTTTTCCCCCACTACTTAATTGTTCAGCATTATATATATATATATATATATATATATATATATATATATATATATATATATAGAGAGAGAGAGAGAGAGAGAGAGAGAGAGAGCAGCGTTTTCATGTCTTCAATAAACAACAACTAGCAGATTCAATCAATGTACATGCATATTTTGGAGCCCCCGTTGTTTCCTTCAATGTTTTCTTGAGTCATACAACCTCACAGTTGTAATCATTCAGATACAACTTTGCATGGTGATATGCAAATTTTTGCAAGGTGTAAATATTAAGTTATTTAGTCTTGGCAGGGACACACACACACACACACACACACACCTGGAATTAGTGTGATAATGAGGAGGAAACCAAAGCAATTGCGAGGCTTGCACTACTTCAAGCTATTGCAACTTGATCACAGCAAATGCTTCAAATTTTCATGAAGCCTAACCTGTTGAATATTGTAATCTGTGGCTTCCCATACATATACAACCATGCTGCATTTAAAGAGGAGGAAAAACGCACATAGGAACTACGTTTAGAGAGATAGAAATAAAGCAGGTTTTGCTCCTTTTAAGCGCCAGTGACTGGATAATTCAATAAAAATTTCAGTTTTGTCAAGGACATGTCACCGCGTGCAGACTAGTTCATATCATACGCTACACCAAATCCGCTAAATTTCGAGACCGCAATGCGCACGATTTTCAGCTGATGGCTAGAGGAATTGCTGACTAAGGTGAGAGAGAATGTGAGAAGAGGGTCTCGTGGTGGCTCAAAAGCAACCTGAGTTCACAGCCACGGACTTGACGCGTGCGCTGTGATCAATCGTAATACGACAACTGGTTAGCAGCAGACCTCAAAATCTAACCCAACTGAAAACAGGCCCCGACGCTATAATCCTGAGTGAGTGAGTCACGTGAATACTGAGCCACGAGATGCCGTCCAGGCTTTGGTCGGCTTTGAGGAGACCAGTCACCACATCTTTACGGTCACCCTTTGCTCCCTGGAGACGTAGGGCGCATGACGTGGAATTCGAGCTCCCCCTAGCGGCCACCTTGAGCACTGGTATTGAGAAGTTTCGCAACCTGGGTTGGCCTTTTTGTAGTCATGGCGTCTGTATCGAAGAATTCTTATTTGTTAGATCGAGTTCCTCCATCCCCCCCCCCCCCCCCACCCCGCCCATCCCACCCCCGCTTGCCATCTCTCCTTCCACAATATCGAATTATCCCTTTCCTATTGCTAGATTAAGCGCTTTGTTTAGTTATATACTTTAGAGCTTATTTAGCAATCAAAAAAATCTGTTGAGAAATACACCGCAGTAATCTTTTCGCCTTCTCGCTTCCATCCTACCCTCTTCCTGAGTTACCCTCTCCGTCTGTCTGTCTGTCTGTCTCTCTCGCGTGTGTGAGTGTTTTTTTTCTCAGTGCGCACGCACGTGCACCTGTGTGTGTGTGTGTGTGTGTGTGTGTGTGTGTGTGTGTGTGTGTGTGTGTGTGTGCTTGCGTTTGCCCGTGTGTGTGTGTTTTTCTCAGTGCGCGCGCACGTGCACCTGTGTGTGTGTGTGTGTGTGTGTGTGTGTGTGTGTGTGTGTGTGTGTGTGTGTGTGTGTGCACGCGAGCGCCCGCGCGCGCCTGTGTGTTGCAAATCAGTAAGTTTGTAATGAAGACATGCCACGTGCTGTTCCCAGTTTTAGTATAGGAGGTAAGTGAAAAAAAAACTTAACGAAACTGTGTTGTGTGCAGGACACGGGAAGGATGAGGGGGGGGGGGGGGGGGGGGGGGGGGGGGGGGGGGGGGCTGGGCCGGGGCTGGGGCGGAACTGGACGAAAGGGGAGGAGCGAGAGCGTGAACAAAAGCTTTAAGTATCTCACAACAGTAAGAATAATATGGTCAAGATTTTATACCACTCTCATTTCGTTTCATTTCCCCAACCCCCCGCCACATTTTCTGCTCTGAAGGAACCTGTGCTCCCCCACAATCCCTTCCACCCCTCCTCCTCCCTTCCTCTCCCGCCCCCTCCCCTCCACACACACACACACACACACACACACACACACACACGCACGCACGCACGCACGCGCACACACACACACATATTCTAGTGGCTACTCTTGCCATTCTTCTGCTTTCCACCATACCGAATAAAACCACGTCCTTCATGACCCGGTCGACCATAAAGGGTCAAATCAACGCTCGGATTTATAGTCACAGTCCACTATGTCCATAGAGATGACCCATCGGAGAGAGAGAGAGAGAGAGAGAGAGAGAGAGAGAGAGAGAGAGAGGGAAGGGAGGGGGGCGAGGAGGGGGGAGGGGGGGGGGGGGGGCTAACCACGGACCATAAACTGAGGGTAACAGTGGCGTACCTTAACCAATAAAAACTTGATAAGAAGAGCAAAGGCGAAGACTTAAAGATTCGAAGATGGGGATCTAGAGAAATTATATTGGACCTAACTCCACATGGGAAAGGTTAACGAACAGCATTTTTGACTGTTAATCTGTTTTCGTTTTGGTATATGATCAGAGACAGAGGGCGATAGATCACCCCCGCCTCCCCCCTACGCCCCCCATTGCCCCCCTCCTCTTTCTGTTCAAATCCATCCATAAACTACAAGGATTATCTAATAGGGGCGAGGAAGCCGCGTTAAGGGAGGCTATGAAGTTTTGTGTCGTCTGGAAAAACTGACGTTGCGGGCCGGGTTCAGGGGACAGGCAGGTATATAAGGAGGAAGAGGTCTGTGGGGAAAGTGAACGAGCCTCTGGTCCTGCCGTCTGCACAGTCCGTTTGCCTTGTGGTCAGGTCTCTTGCGTGGCACCTTTCTCAGCATCATGGTATGACACGTTCGTGTGTGTGTGTGTCTCTGTCTGTCTGTC
>JADBJO010000066.1:432500-437500 GCA_016801955.1 Conus betulinus
AAAAAACCAACAAAAAAGCAACAAAAAAGAAAAAACAAAAAACAAAAAACCATCATCAATAACCCTCCTCTTCTTATATACATTTTCATCATCGCCATTATTATCGCCATTATTACCATTATTATCACAGTCATCATTACTAGTTCAAATCCCATGATCCTCTCCTTAGTAGCCTCGTGTTCATCCAACAGCCATTTAACGCCGAATATGAGAAGACAAGTGGCTTCTCGTTCTTCGTTTTCACTGTCCTAATTATTGTTTGTTTTTGCCTGAAGAAGACCCAAGAGATCGAAAGGCATTGTGTTTTGTCCTGTAATCTGTTTGTCTGTGTCTGTGGCGGTATCCAACTCCTTTTCTTTCTAAATTTTCATAATAAAAAATTGCTCTTAAATTTCATAGCCGGTGGGTACTATCAAAAGACTGAATAATCATTCACTGTTTAGCAATAAATATAATTCACAACCACAGACAATTGTGAAATAACCACTCGCCCTTTCCTCATTAAAAAGAATCGAAGGGGAAAAAAGTCCTTATTGTCAGTTTTTTTGTAAATTTTACCCGGCGTAATTTTGCTTCGGTGTGGCTCTAGTCATATCACTCGGTGTGGTAACGAGGCTTGAACTGCTGATTAGGGTCTGGTCTGAAACGTCGGAGTCATATTCCACAATCACTCCACATTTTAAATCACACACCCGGCGAGTGGAAAAGCTTGGAACCGAAACTGCCCCTCCCTTTCCCCCCCAAGGAGTAAATTCAGACTGACCTCTCCTTTTGTTCCAGATTCACTCCCCTCCTTTAAAACGCTGAGAGTCCCAACGACAAAAAACTCATAAATCAAAGCACATGACAACTGAATTTGAGAGGGGAGTGATCCTGGACCCGAGCAAAAAAAAAACAACAAAAAAAAAAAAAAAACAAAAACCCAACCCAACCAACCAACCAACCAACCAAAAAAACAAAACAAAACAAAAAAAACAAACAAACAAAAAAAATCCAACCTAACCAACCAACCAACCAAAAAACAAAAACTAAACAAAACAAGGAACAACAACAACCCACCTTATCTCAAATTCAGGTGCAATGTGCTTAAACTGATATGTTTAGTCCTTTAGAACACCGTGAGAATGTTAAAGGAGGGGAACGATTTTGGAACAAAGGGGGAGGTTGGTTGGGGCTTACTCCTCAGCGGAGTGTGAGCATGTGACCTCTGTCATCCACGTGGAGCGATTTTGTGTGTGAAGGGAATACGGAACGCGGCACCAGGCCCATACAGAGGCTCTTGACCAGACCCATTCAGCAGCTCAGGCCTTGTCAGGACACAGAATGAAATGACCAACAGCCCCACACAGGAACTGAGTTTTGGTCCACCATGAACCCAACATTACACTACCAAACAATACAAAAAAGAGGCCCCGGGCCTCCTTACAGAACCTCGCAGACAATTGAGTGAACCAGTTAGGTCTGAGAGGTATCCCCAACTCCATTAGCCCCCAGTTCAAAGTTTCTCATTTCGTTTGCAACCTAGATCTGCTTCAACAGCGATCGACTTCCATGGCCGAGCCTGAATGAGCCAGTCCCAGTTCTAGCTAGCTTGAAGCATAGATGTTGGTATAGTATTGCAGACTGCTGACAAAACGCCTAATTTAAACAAACAACCTTCGCAAACGGAAGGCAGAAGGATGACTTCTGACAGACGACTTCTGAAAAAAAAAAAACCGTCTTCGAGAAGAGTCCCTCTCGTCGGCTCAAAACAAGTGATGAAAAAAGCTGGAATGTAGGCGTATGCCCTATTCAAATTCTAACAATAGGCGTGTCCGCTCAAGGTGTTGTCAATGATTGTGACCCATCCTTCACACACACAGACGACGAAAGTGTCAAAAGCTAAGCCAAAGATAGAGCCCACAGGCAACACACTGATTGAAGGGAGCGAAAGACGGGAGAGAATGCATGGCAGTCACAGCCCAGAATGTGACAATGACAATGATGTTGACGATATTATTAATGATGATGATGGTGATTATGATGATGGTGATGGTGACGGTGATGATGATGATAATGATGATGATGATGACCATGATGTTGATGATGATAATAGTGGTAATGATGGTGATGATGATGATGATGATGATGACGGTGATGGTGATGGTGATGATGATGATGATGATGATGATAATGATAATAAACCTCAGCATTAAAACACAGCTGACAAGAGATGTGATCAGAGAGAGAGAGAGAGAGAGAGAGAGAGAGAGAGAGAGAGAGAGAGAGAGAGAGAGAGAGAGAAGGTGGCAGTGGCTGAGATGAAGAGGGGGAGTGAAAGGAGCCTGACAGAATTACAGAGACAGTGTGATTAGTTTTTGTGTATGCGCCTGTTTCATTCTATTTGGTGTTTTGGTTTTGTTCTTTTTTTTCCCCGGCGGATGTCTGTTGCCAATCTGCAAATGTCACTAGAACATCAATGGCTGGAATTTAAAACAATCCCCCAAAAAACAACCAGACTCTCTCTCTCTCTCTCTCTCTCTCTCTCTCTCTCTCTCTCTCTCTCTCTCTCTCTCTCTCTCTCTGTGTTGTGAAATCGACATGAAGGATTCAATTCATTTTGTCCCTTCGACTTGCAGAGATACAAGAGAAGAACTAAGTTTAAGAAAATAAAAGTATATTCATCCACGTACGTTTTACGTTGTGATGTTTATTTTCCTCGTTGCACACTGTCACAGCCACAGCCCAGAACTGGTCACTGCAACCATACAACGTCTGGTAAAGTGCGGATGTTAATAGGTGGTTTGGCTACTGGTGGGTAATGCAGCGGATTTTTTTTTTTTTTTTTTTTTTAATGATATTTATCAATATAAGTGTAACACGCTCGTTGTTCTCCTTCCATCAGAACGGGCCGATGATCTTGTCATTAAATAATCTCTCTGTCTCTCTGTCTCTCTGTCTCTGGGTGTCTCTCTAATCTCTCTCTCTCCTCTCTCTCTTTTTTTTCTTTACCTTACCTCTCTGCTTTTCTCCATTCCGCCTGTCTTGATTCCGGTCTGTTCTCTGTCTGTCTGTCTCTCTCTCCCGTATTAGCTCTATTGTTATCATTTTAATAGTGAGGTCCCTCTTCATTTTTGAATCTCTACCTTGAACCCCATTTGTGCCCTGTGCTGAGAGCCTTTTAGCTGATAATATATGTTCTTAGGCGCGCGCGCGCGCGCGCTCGCGCGCGCGCGCGCGCGCTGTGTGTGTGTGTGTGTGTGTGTCTGTTTTCTCTCTATCATCATCATCATCATCTCATCATCATCATTCTCATCATCCCTTACTGCTACTACTAAAACTAGCACCACCACTGCCCAGTGGTGCCTATGTGCCACCAATTAAAAATCCTCCTCTCTCCTGCCGCGCACATGAAAGAATGACACTTAAATGAACCAAGTTCCTCAAGTGTCTCTCCCAAACAGCTTGTCCTGTTCAATGATAACTGCTGCACATGAGTTTCTCCCTGTGGCTACCACTTACCAAAATTCATTTGTCGCCCTGAAAAGAGTCTCGACATGAAGTGCTCTCTGGTAATATCATGTGTTCTTGCTTTTCTTAAAACCTGTTCAATTCTGTCTGTCTGCACAGGACAGTTTCCACTGGTGTTGCTGACCTACAATGCTTTTTTAGGCTTGCTGTTCATGCTGGCAGGCGTGAGAATAGTAAAAAAAAAAATTATCAGATTGCGACAAAACCAGTGGAATTATGGAATATTCATTTCTTTCTTTCTTTTTTTCTTTCTTTCTTCTTTCTTTTTTTTTTTTAAATTTATTTATTTATTTATTATTTATTTTTTTTATCTTTACGTCTGCGGATATTTTGGTTGTCTTGATTCCGTTCTGTCTGTCTGTCTGTCTGTCTCTCTCTCTCTGCTTTTATTAGTATTGTTATCATTTTATAGTGAGGTTCCATCTTCATTTTTGAATCTCTACCTTGAACCCCATTTGTGTCCTGTGCTGAGAGCCTTTTAGCTGATAATATATGTTCTTAGGCGCGCGTGTGTGTGCGTGTGTGCGCGTGTGTGTGTGTGTGTGTGTGTGTGTGTGTGTGTGTGTGTGCTGTTTTGATACTATCATCATCATCATCATCATCATCATCATCATCATCATCATCACATTACTGCTACTACTAAAACTAGCACCACCACTGCCCAGTGGTGCCTGTGTGCTACCAATTAAAAATCCTACTGCCGCGCACATGAAAAGAATGACACTTAAAATGAACCAACAGGTGTACATGAAGTGCTGCCCAGAGGGTGTGCTCAAACGGCTTGTAAAACCTGTTCAATGATAACTGGATCCACAGGACAGTTTCCACTGTGCTGACCTACAATAAAACAAAATTAGGCTTGCTGTCATGGCAGGCTGTGAGAATAGTAAAAAAAAAAAAAAAATAGATGGTGTGACAAAACCAGTGGAATTATGGTAATATTCATTTTCTTTCTTTCTTTTTTTCTTTTCTTTCTTTCTTTTTTTTTTTATTATTTTTTTTTTTTTTATTTATTTATTTATTTTTATTATTTTTATTTATTTTTTTTAAATAGATTTTACGTCGAAATAGTGCGGATATTTGTGGTGGACACAACAGTTGTGCATCTGTGAAGCGTTGGAAGGTCAGCTTACTTAAGCAACACACAGAATTTGCGATGAGACAGAAATATGATCATGAGCGATGATAAGAAAATCAATTTTGAGGAATATGATATGAAGACATTCCTTGGCATTAAAATGACATATTGACTGAATAAAATGTGAAAACAAGAGCTTAATTTGAATTCTGTAGCCTTTTGGGGAGGTACCTGCATTTTGTTGGCAGTGGTAGAATTTGGTTACTTTAAGAAAGGACAGAACTATGGTTGTACGTTTTTCAATTTACGCGCCATGTCTACATGAAAAATTGTATTGTATAGTATTTCAACTGAAAACACCTGAATTTAAGATATATGGCGCCGAGTTCGTATGACTTTACTACATTTCTCA
>JADBJO010000066.1:442500-475000 GCA_016801955.1 Conus betulinus
GGAGAGACGGAACGGATGACTGTTGTGACGTGATCAGTGTATTGGGACAGAAAGCGCATGGAGGGCGCGTATTGTGTCGAGGGGGCGCTGGATGAAGCGTGTGACGTGGTGGGCATATTGGGGCAGGAGGGGTGGACAAAGTGCGTGACGTTGGTAAATGAAGTGGACAGAGGGGGCACGGATGAATGGCGTGACATGATGAGTGTATAAGGGCAGAGGAGGCACGGGGTGATGGCGTGACATGATGAGTGTATAAGGGCAGAGGGGGCACGGGTGAATGGCATGACATGATGAGTGTATAAGGCAGAGGGGGCACGGGTGAATGGCGTGACATGATGGATGTATAAGGGCAGAGGGGGCACGGATGAATGGCGTGACATGATAGGACGTATTGGGCCAGGGTGGGCGAATGAAAGGCGTGACATGGTAGGGCGTATTGGGGCAGAGGGAGAGGATGAAGGGCGTGACGTGGGTGGGCGTATTGAGCAGAGGGGGCATGGATGCAGGGCGAGACGTGGATAGGCGTATTAGGGTAGATGGGGTGCGAATGAAGGGCGTAATGTAGGTGGGCGTTTTGAGGCAGAGAGGGGAATTGATGCAGGGCATGCGTGACACGAGTGGGCGTATTGGGCACATGAAGTGCGTGACATGGTGGGCATATTGGGCAGAAAAGGCGAGAAGAGAGAGAGAGAGAGAGAGAGAGAGAGAGAGAGAGAGAGAGAGAGAGAGAGAGAGAGAGAGAGAGAGAGAGAGAGAGAGAGGGTAGGTAGAAGAAACACGCAAACAAGACTTGTACATTCAATTTATTGCCCATCACCTTATAACCAAGGCAGTCATTTATTCTGGTGGAGTGTTTACTCATTAAATGTTAGTTTAAACACATCATCATACGATCACAACAAATATACGATCACAACAAATATACGATGATATAACATATTCCTTATATGATATTCTTACGGCTAGGAAGACTGGAGAATGGAACATATTGAAGCGTTACTACAAACAGGGAAAAATACAAATAAACTCACAAAACAAAAGTGCACATGGAAGGGACAACTGAATTTTCTGCCATTATGTCTTCTTCGGAATATGGGATCGACCGGCATGAAAATGCACAAAGCAATACCCTCAGATCGTAGTCTGCAAATTGTTTTTTGTGTTCATTTGTATTTTCCTTAATCATACTGATAATATAATGCACAAACATACTCTGAAAAAATACCTTAATCTTATAATGTACAATTAATTTGGTTCATTTCGAAGAAAAGATACACTTAGATTAAAGATAAAACAATATTGGCACAGTGCATGCTAGGACAGGATTAAACACTCACACAAAATAACAATAAAATGTATTTTGTACATTCGAAAGTCATGTGCGTTGGATAGGGTTGATGACTACAGACTCAGAATTTTTTAAGCCTTCAATAAGGACGTGCTTCTGCTCTGTAGTTGAAATACTATTGAGACAGAGACTCAGTGTACGTCTTAAAAGCTAATCCTTGGCAAGTTACATTTACTTGAAATACTTTACCAAAACTGTCACAATGTCTAAAATATAATTTCCCAACAGTGGAAGTTGCCGAATGCAAAATCGTTCACGATGAATTACAAATTTAAATGGCCTTGCCATGAAAAAAAAAGAGTTAAAAACGATCAAACAAAAGTTGCTATAATTTGCAGCAGGTTCACTATACATTACTATTTTGGACTGTTAAATTCCCAACGACCAGTTTAAGTGAAAGAATACATACCCCAAGCAGAACAAGTCACTAGAAAGATAAAGCAATTAAACAAATGCAGCTCAAATGATACACTCTCTGACGGTCAAAAGTAAAGCAACTAACTAAATATAGCTCATAAAACTCACTCGCTGGCTCACTCTCGTCGAACTGTCTTTCAGCTTTGACTGACAAAAAGCTCCATGTTAGTGCATTACGATAATAATGAAAAAGGTCATTCTAAAGCCATGTATTTTATGCTCAATTACAAAGATGGCACGGCTATACTACGTTATCCCCGCTGAAGAAAGTGCAAAGGGAAATTGCTATCAAAAGTGGGACACAGAAGATGACTTCAGATATCAACAGGTGCGAAACTTTTAAAAGATGCAACAGATTCAGGAAACAAAACTGAAATGGCTACAGATCAGACTTTTACATATCATGATACCTACAAATGGAGTTTTTTGGTATATTTAGAGGCGTTAAACCTGACAGATGTATATTTTCTGCAAGAGTGAGACGAACAGTATATGACACATTTTGGAGGTACATGCGGTTGTTGCTGGGAAGAAAGTCGAGCAGGAAATAAAATATAAAAAAAAGAACATACCATCTGCCTCTCTTCGTAAAAATCGTACGTTTTGAAAACGATACTAACCTAGATCAGAAATAATCTCTTGCTTGACTAAAAGTTGATTTGAATTCTTGATTAATAATTGTATCGTGACGTTTGATAAGTGTGTTTTTCTTTACTTGAGGCATCATGCACTTTTAGGTCGTCTGTTTTTGCATGTTACATACCTACAAGTAAGGGATTGTTTTTATATCAGCCAGTACTATGATATTGTTTTCACCATTACCTCTATGAAGTCTTTTTTCTAATTTTATAACTATTGAAAAATGTAAAAAAAAAATGACAAAAAAAATACTACACGTCTTGATTTTAAAACATCGCCGACGAAAGAATCTAGGTTAAGCAATTCAAACAAAATATAACGTATGCTATTTTTTTTTTGCAACAAAATATCAACAGCATAGCATTGCCATGTCTGTCATTAGCATAACAAATCCTTTTTTTCTGGTCTTTGTCTTGGGCTGAATGTGCAAATTTGCCCCGGCGTTTGTAACACTGCTCGCAATCAGGCACCACAAGCTCTCAGAATCAGGCTGGGAATAGAGGAGAGGAAAAAATGGAGGGGGGGGGGGGGGGGGGGGGGGGTAGCGGGTCTCCCTGAACGTTTCGGGTTTTAGGACAGTGAATTTTCCTCTGTCAGCCTGGCAGAGAGAAGCCGGGCCACAGCTCGGGCGCCCTCGTTTTCGATGAAGGCCAGGTGGTTCCCTTCCACCATGTCCACCATCACCCTGCCGGAGCACACCTGTCACAACAGTACAGCATGATCACGTCAAACATCTCTGCGAACATCTGGCGGTGCTCCAACACACCTGTTAACACAGCTGTATGGGTGTGCACGTTATGCATACCGTTGCCTTGCCAGAACACAACTGTTCGGATCTCTCTCTCTCTCTCTCTCTCTCTCTCTCTCTCTCTCTCTCTCCCCTCCCTCTCTGTATGTATGTATGTATGTATGTACCTATCTATAGATAGATAGATGGGCACGCAATGCACAACGTTGCATCGTCAGAATCCACCTGTCACATATGATATACAGCATGCACTCTATCAAACTGCATAAACAAAACTGTCATATATCGCAGCTCGCACAACGTCACCTTTCAGGCATACGCCTTGAAATGGGGAGATCTATGATAGTGTGTATTAAACACAGCACCACCTTGTCACAGCACACATGTTGAAAACTGAATGGTGATATACACCATGTGCAGCAGCATCTTGTCACAGCACACCTTTCAAACGGCGCTTTGTGATTGTGCATAACATGCATACTGTCACCCTGTCAGAATACCTGTAAAACAGTTGCAGCACGTGCACCGTCACCTTGCCAGAAAGCATACGTCAAAAAAAAAAAAACAAAAAAAAAAAACGTGATGTAGACCATCACATGTGATCTTCGCTTGCGCACATTAGTCAAAGACAACTGTGTAGCAATGTATAGCATGATGCTATCAGCTTGCCATAATACACCTGTCAAACAAATTATCTGTTATTACAAGTCTCGAGACGAAAAAAAATGGGGGTGGTGTGTGGGGTTGGAAAATGGTGGACAGGTATGTGAATGGGGCGAGATGAGGAGGCGATAAATCCAACTTCAATTCACAACAAATTTGAAAGAGCAGAGGAAATCATTAGGTGTAGAATCTGAACTATATCGAGATCAGGACTGTACAACATGTCCTTCAAAAATTGATATTGTGCCTTTGGTATTTTCTGAAAGATAGATTGGACTAAGAAACAAATGACAAACAGACATTCCAGATGCACAAATTTTGTGCATACCTGGATTTCCATTTTATGAGCCATAATTTATGAACTAAATATGCTGTCTTCTGTTGGAAATAGCTCTGCTGTGACAATCCGAAGAACTAGTAAATACAGATGTTTTCAGCGAAGAATGAATTTCATGATCATGGCTAAAGATTTTCATTCAATACTGTGGCGCATTGTTTCGCCAGTGTATCAACACGTAAATTCCAGAATAGATGGTCCCCGGCAAAAGTAAATGACAATTCCATTTGAAACCATTTAATGCGTTAGGTGTTGTATTCTGAACACTGTGTCACTTTGTGTCTAATATACGTAAAATGTTCCTGGTATTAAAAGCTGTAAGAACAATACAGTGTATGTCGACTGACGTAATTGGCATATACTTTAACCGTTGTGAAGTATAAAAAAAAAACAGGTAAGTTGAAACACTACAATACATCATATGTTCAATATGAATATTGGTCACGCTTTGATGAACAAAATGGAGTCGTCTGAGTTTTGATTTGCACAAACACTATGCAATGTCCACGTTTTCCATAAAACATCTCTTTTTCTGTGATAACAAATGTACTACGAATGTAATTCGCAACGTTTTTGTTTTTCCAGGACGTAATAAGTTCATGTCCAAAAATACAGAAGAAACGCTAATGCTAATGACTGATATAGGTAAAAACTGTGAGGATGAAAACATTACAACTCGCGCCTGATCATGCGGACGCCTTTTAATCTGTGAAGCGTGTCTCTATTGCAAAAATTAAACATAGGCACTGCAATTTCAAGTCCTTTTGAAATACCATTATACCACTCCACTAAACCAGTTACACAACCTAAAACCCCATCGTTTCATCCCCCCCCCCCCACCCGCCCTCCTTTTCCTATCCCATAATCCCCTCCGTCGTTTCCGTATGGCGGCCATTTTTTTTCTGAAACACATGGACAGATAAGCCACTCTTCGTTCTTTGTTTGTACTGTCCTAATGTTAAATGTGATCTGGTTTTTTTTTGGCCCGAAGAAGACCCAAGAGGTCGAAATGCATTGTGTCTTGTCCTGCGCTTTGTTGTCAATGTCCTTGGTGGTAACTAACCACCTCTCTTTCTAAATACTATTTCTTAAGTTTTCTGAACATTAAGATTCCGTTCAGCATAATATTGTTTTCAGTAATTGTGTAATCATTTTATTTGATTTGTGAAACAATTGATCAATCTTGATGGTGCCTCAAGGATTTCACAATGACTTTTTTTTTATTGGGTTTCGAAGCATGAGAACAAAATCTTAGATACACGAAGATGTCTAAGATGTACTGACAGAATATTGTACGAAGTTAACCATGATTTTAGCAGACACATAAAACGCTTGTCTTGTCTTAAGAAAGATAATAAATTCATACAGAATATGTTAATTGAAGATGGGAGCACTTCGATTGCTATTTTCAGATGGAATATATGATATGTTTGAAAATCTGAACCGGAGAGAGATTGAAGTCATTGTGTTATAAAATATATAGTGATATGCAGTTGAGATGCTTTCAGGTCAAATCGCCACATTCAACAGAATACATTCAATCCAGATATTCTTGTTCTTGCACTTTTTAGTAAACTATTTATATACAGTTGTTGGGGGAGCAAAAGGAACAGAGAGCTTCTTACATGCTGATTAACTTAAAATAATATACATTATTTTTCAGTAGTTGGTGATTCATAAATGTTTACATGATCATACTTTTGTAACAGACAAGGAACTTGGTGTAAAGCAAAACATAATTTTGTTTGTTATGTACAAATTTCTGATTATACAACTGTAAGTTGCCAAATGCACAGCTATATTTCGAAACCGTTGTTGTATTTCTAAAGAGCAGATATTCTTAGAATATAACATGGCTATAATAAGTAGAACATATGTATACTTTGAGCAAAGTTTATTATTTTAGCACTCGATCTTTGAATGAGCTTCACCTCAGTTACTATATGCAAAAGAGAACATGTTCATTTCATCTATAATTCATTGCATTCGTCAGGATTAACACTGACTGCATAGATTTGAGATTGATTAAATATTTGTTTTACAAGAATATAATTCATGTTGTGCGCGAGCGTGAAAGCTGGATCCTCCACGTTCACACACACACCACCCCCACCATTCGTGCTCTGTTGTTGCTCTATGTAGTCTATTTAAGAGGAATGTTCTGCATAGCACTGATAATTTGTAAAAATGTTCACTGAAATAGTTCAGTGTAACAAGAGCGTTTTGAAACCCAGCATATGAGTTGGCAAGCATAACCGTGCCACCAGCAAATAACAGCGAGATTAGAAGAACGTAACAAAAAGATCTCGATGAGAAAAATGTTGATCAAGTCAAATGATACTATTTACAGCTCAACCCGCCACAGTGACTTCATCAGGGCTGCTTACACTATTTAACAGAGTACAATAATGACCTTTGAAACTTTGTTTAAGATATCTAAAAGAAAGTAAGTATAATACAATGGTGACAAGAGTTTAGCTTTGTCTAACACCGCTGTGCTGCTAAAAATAAATCGAATTTTTGCCATTGATGGGCACACATGAATGCATCTAATAGCTTAATGTCACCACTTTCGCTACCATCATACAGAGTCGAAAGCGTTTTCGAAGTCTATAAAAGTACAAAGTAACTGTTTACAGTTACCACAGAAGAAAAAATGAGACCATTCAGAACAAATATATGATTCAATGTAGAATACGAACGACTAAATCCAGTCTGACGTTCCAAAAAAATCATTTTTTTTAAAAAAAAAAAAAAAAGCAGTCCGTGGACTTTCCAAATGTTAGGTCAATTGTTTTCTAACGCAGCCGAGCAGCGTAACAGCCTAATAATGATTCCAGTCAGTTTTGCTACCTCTGTCTTCATAAATTGGTGAAACGAGTCCTGCTGCCCATTTAATATATAACGTCACTTCATCAAGAATTTGATGGTATGTTTTTGTCAGTATGGACACACTTTTCTCAACAGATTCGTTTTTCTGACACATGTCATCACCACACAAACTTTTCCGTTCTCTAGGTATACCTGTTGCCATTTTTACATGGTTGTCCGTATTGATTCACTTAAAACTTCCACACTATAATCAATATACCTGTCAACATTAACGTCAATATCACATCATTATGTAGCAGACGAGTTAAGCCTTTATACAGCTTAGTCAAACAAAATGCGACACGAAGTTTCTGTCTTCTTTTCTACCTTTTCCCCTCTCCACCGGCAATCCCAGCAACCCTCACACTCACGTGCTGCAAGCCGTAGTCTTCGCCCAGGGACTGGGTGTACATGATGTTGGTCCTGACCCGCACCAGCTGAACGTCCCCTGGGTAGGGGCGGGAGGGTCGTACCTGTCGCCCATCAGCAGCAGGCTGCACATGGTGTGGATCATGGTCAGCACCATCGGTCGGCTGGAGAAGAGGCCCGTGGACATCACCAGGTCGGTCACCTTCTCCAGCCGATCGCTGTAGCTCTTGGCCTTCGTCAGCTCCTCCTTGGTCTGGGGGCAAACAGTCGTGTCATTGTGGACCAGGACAGGAATCAGCAGCAACAGTTTTATTAGTGGTATACACTGGCTCATCTGACATGAAATACTGAAGGCCATGCGTAAGTACGCGAGCGCGCGCGCGCTCTCGTGTGTGTGTGTGTGTGTGTGTGTGTGTGTGTGTGTGTGTGTGTGTGTGTGTGTGTGTGTGTGTGTGAGTGTGTGAGAGAGAGAGAGAGAGAGAGAGAGAGAGAGAGATAGAGGGACAGTCCTTTGTAAACAATGAAAAAATATAACAAATAAATAGCGTAACATTAATGTTTTAAACAGTCGACGCTCCAGATTGATCGTCTTCAACTCCGTTTTTTTTTTTTTTTTTTTTTTTTTTTTTTTTTAAATAGATTTTTAGAGACATTCACGTATGAATCTGCCACTCGAACATCGCTGACCCACATCCCCCCAGAAAGGTAGCGGACACAGCCTTCCACGCTAAGGGGGAAATACGTGCTGCATTCGTTACAGAAACAGAGTCCAAAGCAACGAAAGTACAGCTCTTCAATACACTCTCCCAGAGGCTTATTGCAGCTGTTGTAGGAAAAAATAACTTTTTCCTTTTCTTTCTTCTTCTTCTTCTCCTCCCCCACCTTCATCCTTTTCTTCCTCCTCCTCCACCTCTTCCTCCTCTTCTTCTTCTTCTGCTGTCAGAGCTGCAGACGTAGCTTTGGGGCAGCCGTCAAGACCGAGAAGACTGGCTTTCACCATGGTGATACAATTGAAGATCTGACGCAACCAAAAAACCCACCGCAGAAGAAGAAGAAGAATATGGCAGACACTTTCACAAACCTGACTGTAACGCAGGTAACTTCTCTGATGTTCACCAGCCGCCGTGGCGAAGTGGTTAGCGTCGCGGACTCCCGGTTCGTATCCCATCAGAGTCATGTGGGTTTTTCTGCCCCGACTGGCTCCTACCCAGAGTTCAGTTTGCTGCGGACTCAGTTGGGAAGACGGGGACACACACAGTCGAGTTTCATCCACTTAATTAATGGATGCGTTTCTGAGAGTGTTGCTCAAATTTCCTGACCAACACTGCAGGTGCCTGTATCTCTCGAGCCTGGTTGACGCCAAGATATATTATGAAAGGAAGCGTAGAGAACAGCCCTGTCATGTAGTCTCAGACCGAAATGGAAATCCGTAGCATCATCTTAATCATCCTCATTCTCATCGATCAGCATAAAAAATGTCTCAAATTCTGTGGCCCTTCATGCCCTGCTCTCATGGTGACCTCAATTTCCATGTCCTCTTCACGTCTGTGGTCTTGGTTTGGTTTCGTCAGGGTCACCGGTATCGGCGAGCCCATGGGGGGCTGTCGTTGGACAGGAGGCATTATGGAATTCGCGCAAGTATGTACTCTAAAGTAACGTATTCCCAGTCAGTCATATCTTACCTGTCTGTCTGTCTGTCTGTGCGCAAATATGCACTAAAAGTAACGTTTTCCCAGTTAGTCATATCTTCTCTGTTTGTCTGTCTGTGCGCAAGTATGTACTTAAAGTAACGTTTTCCCCGTCAGTCATATCTTATCTCTCTGTCTGTCTATCAATCTATCAATGCATCTATCTACCTATCTACATGTCTGTCTATCGACTCTCTCTCTCTCTCTCCATCGCTCTTTCTACTTCCAGGATGTCGTAACCCTTTCCTGATCTACTCACATTCTTACCGTTGCCTTCGCGTTTCTGACTTAAAAAAATACGTTGTGTCAATGTATTTGTTGCCTGTTACATATTTTCGAGTTGATGAGTAAACGTCACGCAAACCTCCGATAAAATGACTTCAGAATGTCATTATTCAGCTTCCTTTCCTTTCGAAGACTGGAGTAGCCGATGCTGAATAGACGTCATACGAGTACAAGAACAGAAATGTGAATACCTTTACCATCATCCCATCTCCCATTCCCCTAAAAAAGGAAACAAAACTTGTCAAAGATCATAAATCGCCTGACACACACACACACACACACGCGCGCGCGCGCACACACAACACACACACACGCTCACTCGCATGCCCGCACGCACGTGCGCACACACTCGCACGCACACACATACACATACAGGCGCGCGCGCGTACATGTATGAACGCGCACTCATGAACACACACACACACACACACACACACACACACACACACACACACACGCACGCACGCACGCACGCACGCACGCACGCGTGTGTGCGCGCGCGCTAGCGCGTATACACACCTTCAAGTAATCTTTGGCATACAACAAGGAGATCAAGTTACAAATGGCCATGGCGGCGGCCTCAGCTTTGTCCTTGGAGCCAAACTTCTGTCGGAACACGTCCACGTGGGACTGCACGCTCCTATGGGAGCCGTCCAGCATGTGGAGGGAGGCCACCACACCAGGCTGGTCAGGGCACTGTGTCCACGGAGCTGCAGGGCCATCTCAAAGGCCACACAGCAGCCAAAGGAGTAGCCACCCAGGCGGTAGGGGCCCTCAGGCTGCACCTCTTTCACTCTCTGCGAACAGCAAGCCAACACGTGGTAGAAGAAGAGTCATTATTACATGCTTTCCTTTTTTTTTTATTTCTTTAACGGAACATTAAACAGAAAAAGAACTGACAACGTTTTCAGCCATTTTCTCCATGACTGTAGTCGTTCTGTTTCTGTCTTCAACTCTTTCACTTTCTGCAAATATCAAGCCAACACGTGGTAGAAAAAATAGCAGTTACACACTTTTTTTTCTTCTTTGAGAGAACGTTAAACAGAAAAGGGTTGACAACATTTAATGCATTTTCTTGGTGACTGCATTCGTTCTGTCTCTGGCTGCACCTCTTTCACCTTTTGCACACAACAAAGCCAACACAATGGTAGTTTCAGTTTCAGTTTCAGTTCCATCGAGGAAGTGTCACTGCGGTGCGGACTTAGTCCATATACGCTACACCACATTCGCAAGGTTTTGAGACCACACTGCGTACGATTTTAAAGCTGGTGGATAAATGATTTAATGATTAAGATGACGGGATTTAAAGAAGAGGGTCTCGTGGCTACCACTTGGCAGATGTCTGACCTACGCATTAGCCCAGCGCGCTGGTCAGACCTCGAGTTGCGTGGTAGAAAAAAAGGGCAGTTACACTTTTTTCTTCTTTAAGGAAAAACATTCAACAGAAAAGAGTTCACCATGTTTCCACTTACTTTTTTTTAGTGACTGTTTTCATTCAGTCTCAGAGGCCTTTCATTGCACGGGCCCCTCTTTCTCCCCCCCCCCCCTCTCTCTCTCTCTCTCTCTCTCTCAAAAGTGCTAATATTTACCTTATATGGATTTCTTGGTGTGCCTGTAAAATGTCCCGATACAATGTTAAAAACACTGGACGACGCGCTACATGTATACATTCTTACATACAATCCATCAAATATTGGAGCGAATGAGCGGACCATGTTCCATACAATGCGTGTTGTGTATTTGATGTTGTTGCAAGTGTATGTGAACATGGAAAAAGAACTTGGGCAACTTTTGTTATCCTGAATGTGAAATTCCGAATAATAGGCACAGACATGAAGACAATCTAGCACAGCAGAAGGCGAACCCCACACGGTATACACCACCACACTGGACATAATGCAGTGCACCACTCGACGACAGAGGAATAAGCCAGGACCTGCAGGTAGAAGGCAGCCAGGTCTTCAATAGACGTGAGCGGTGCTGAGGGCACTAGCTGAATGCCGTACACTGGATACTGCATGTGTGAAGCCACCTCTTCCAGACACAGAGTCACTCCTGCACACACACACACACACACACACACACACACACACACACACACACACACACACACACACACACACACACACACACACACACACACACACACACACACACGATTGCCTGATGTTCCTAGCCACTAACGATCTGCTATTGACCTGTCTTTGATTTCGCCATCACTAGCGACTAGCTGTACTTCGCAAGTTCATAATAACACTTTAGGTAGCGATCACCTCCCAATGACCATTTCCTTGAGAGGATTTACAATTTTGCATGATGATACAAGGGATAAAATCCCAAAATGTAATTATAAACGAGCTGACTGGGATAAATGTAAGTCCATTTTGACGTCCTTTAATGTTAGCATGCTGGAGAACCAAGATATTGATAAACTGTATTGCACTTTTCTGAATCGGTCTTGAAAGCTGCAACCGGGGCAATTCCAAAATTTAGTCTGACAAAATCCTCTAAACATGCTGGCAAGGTCTGGTGGACGGAATCCTGCAAGATGCTGTCATTAAAAAGAAATCAAAGTTCAAAATACACGCAAAAGACAAAAAAGTAGATGACTTACTCCCCATGAAACGGGCAAAAAATGAAAGTACTAGGATTACAGAGAAAGCCAAAAGCGATTATTGGTCATCATTTTGTGTAAATGAAGTTCATGATAACAAAGATTTTAAAAAGGTGAGGACAAAGATACACGAAATGAAACATGGAATACATTTACCCGCTTATCCAATCACCTTAGGGCATGAACAATTCCCAACATCAGCTCAAAAAGCTGAACTGTTTGCCGGTTTTTTTTTTTTTCGCAAAAAATAGCTCCAAAATTAGTCTCTCAGACAAGTGCAGAACTTTGAGGGAAGACCAATAAAATAACCATATCTATTCTGACCCAGAAGAAAAAAACAACTAACATTTTTTAAATGCAGAAAACAACATTAGAAGAATTAAGAAATGCTACATCGTCATTGCCAACAAAGAAAACATCAGTTGGTTTAGATGCAGTCTCAAACGAAATGTTAAGGAACCTTCCAATCAATTTTACAACATTTCTGTATACCTTTATGAAAAAATGTTGGATAGATGGGAAGACTCCATCTGTTTGGAAAGATTCTGTCATTGTGCCATTCTCAAGTAGGGCAAACCTAACTCTGATATTAACAGTTATCGTCCTATCGCTTTCACCTCTCATACTGGTAAACTAATGGAAAAAATTGTATTAAATAGACTTACTTATCATTGTGAAAAAAAACGGACATATACCTACTGTTCAGGCTGGTTTAGAAAAGACCGATCGACTGTTGATCACCTTGTAAAGCTTACAACTCAGATAAAACGTCAATTTGCCCGAGAAAAAAAAATGTAATGTTAAAAAGGCGTATGATCAAGTCTGGCATGAGCGACTTTTATATAAACTTAAAATGATAGGTCTCTCTGGTCACATTTATGATTACTTCAAAGAATTTCTGGCTAACAGAACAATTCAAACAAAAATAGGAAATACATATTCTAGCAAGAGATTTGTGGAGATGGGCATCCCTCAGGGTTCTGTAACTGCCCGTTTGCTTTTTAATATCCTAACGCACGATCTCACAAAAAGTATTTCTAAAAATTCCAGTTAAGGTCAATATGCTGATGACATACGTTTATGGATGAATGTTACTTTAAAAAAGAATACACCTTTAAGGTCAATTACATACATGAAAAAAATTATATCAAAGAGACTTAGACAGTATCGCTAGATTAATGTTTGAGAATGGGTTATGTCTGTCTGCTAAGAAATCTCATATGATGCTTTTTGACGCTGGTGGGAACTTTTCATGATCTCCATACTTTTAAGATGGATGACACTGTGCTTACCTACATAAAGTTTTTAAGTGTGTATCTTACTTCAAAATTGCCATGGAACACACATATTGAATATATCATAACTCAAGCAAGGAAAGCTCTTAATCTTCTTAAAGTTATGAGTTACCAGAGTGGGGACAGGATACGTGCACTTTAATTCATTTATTAAATTCCCTGGTCAGGACAAGGAATTCATATGCACAGGAAGTATATTTTTCTGCTCCTAAGTATCTTTCAAAAAAAAGTTACAAAGCACAGATTGCAAGGCATACAGAATAGCCCTGGGAGTTCCCCTTTACGCTTCCATTTTAGGGACATATCATGAAGCTGGCGTTTTGCCCCTGGATGCTTATCGAAAATTAGTTTGTGCTAAATACATTCTAAGATGTTCTACCGTTCAGAACTCAAATGAGGATGAACTTGATATGCGATCTGATTTAGATTTTCCAAAACGCGTAAAAAAAAACAATACAATCAAATAAAACCATCCTTACGTACTCCTCAAACTGTTGAAATCTGCCAAAATTGATCACAAAACCATAGCCCCACGTTATCCCCTGAGTCCCATTCCTCATTGGGGACATATCCCAGCAAGGTTTGATTACAAATACACTGATTTGCAAAAGAATGTTAATAATAACGTCTTAGGTGCTATGGCCAAGTCACATATTGACGATAGTTATCCTAATCACTTAAAAGTTTATACAGACGGATCCCTATTAAACGGCAATGCTGGTTCCGGTGTAACAGCCCGTTCTTACTCCCCTCTGGAACTTACCCCGGGGTAGGTCTGGGCTAGCCTGCTTTTACCCCCGGTTGTCATTCTAGGACTAGTTAGAACTTTACCCCCCCCTTAGTTAGAACTTACCCCGGGGTAAGTTTGGGCTAGCCTGGATTTACCCCCCCCCCCCCACCCCCCAAAAGGGTCAGTCTATGACTATTGGAATCTTCCTCCACCCCACCCCACTCTTCAACAAGAGAGGGTTATTCCCAACACACACACCCGCCTAAAAAAAATTGTGTTAGCCTGCACATTTACTCCCCCCCCTCCCATTTCCTATATACAGTCAGTTGGGTTAAGACAAAGTGTAGTTCTAGACTCTTCTAAATAGATGGACCTCCTACCCCCCCCCTCCCCCCCCCCACACACACACACACACACACACACACACACACACACACACACACACACACACCCTGGTTCACTAACAGATACGTTTAAACATTTCTCGCGCTGGCTTACATGCGTGGATCAATATTCGGGTGTGTGAGTACGCCCGTGCATGCGTGGGAAAGAAAGACGGCTACATGCCAATGTGACCAAGTGCCAATGTGACCAAGCGTAGTTGTGACAAAATGTCGTTGTGACCACGTGCCGTTGTGACCAAGTACCATTGTTGCTTCATCCTGGTTTGCCTCTTTTAACTATTTTACAGTTATTTAGTCTCCTGAGTACCTGTGTACGTTAGCTTGTACAATGCAGATGACTAGTGGTCAGTGCCACTGACCGTGGTCATTATGACGTAAATCGGAGATTTTAACTATTTAACAGCATATTAGTGTTTCCATAGTACTTGTGTACCTTGTACAATGTAGATTACTTGAGTCAGTGCCACTGGCTACTGGCAATTATGACGTAAATCGGAGATTTTAACTATTTCACAGCTAAAAATGAACAGTAAATAAGTGGGGTAGTCTTTGCTCCCATAAGGAAACCTAACACAGAGTAACTTTTATTCAAGACTGGCACAGCCTTTTAAACTTGAATAAAGTCAGACAAATACAAAGACGAACAATCTAATAGTGGGGGAAAAACAAGCGCAGGCCAACAACTCAATTGTCTTCATAGTAATGACTTGGCAAAACTTTGAACTTACTGGGGGGGGGGGGGGGGGGGGGGGGGGGGGGGGGGGGGGGGGGGGGGGGGGCAGCAGGAGGTTGAGGATGTAAAAACTGAGAAAATGAAATTAAGAAAATATGAAAACTCTTCACTGGCTGCATAAGGGAACCATCGCAATCCCTTTTAAAGGCAGATATATTTGTATTGCCTGCTCCGAGACCTTTCGTCCGCTGGGTCGGAAACTCATCAGGAGACACGGCTGGCTGTATCTGCGCTCCTGGTGGTGAGAGAACACCACGGTATTGTGGACTGTGGTGTGTCTTTATTTGACGCCAGGAGCGCAGATACAGCCAGCCGTGTCTCCCTGATGAGTTTCCGACCCAGCGGACGAAAGGCCTCGGAGCAGGCAATACAAATATATCTGCCTTTAAAAGGGATTGCGATGGTTCCCTTATGCAGCCAGTGAAGAGTTTTCATATTTTCTTAATTTCATTTTCTCAGTTTTTACATCCTCAACCTCCTGCTGCCCCCCCCCCCCCCCCCCCCCCCGTAAGTTCAAAGTTTTGCAAGTCATTACTATGAAGACAATTGAGTTGTTGGCCTGCGCTTGTTTTTCCCCCACTATTAGATTGTTCGTCTTTGTATTTGTCTGACTTTATTCAAGTTTAAAAGGCTGTGCCAGTCTTGAATAAAAGTTACTCTGTGTAGGTTTCCTTATGGGAGCAAAGACTACCCCACTTATTTACTGTTCATTGTTTGCTGTTCCCTGCCTCATTTCATTTCCGATTTTATTTCACAGCTAATTATAGTCTCCCGAGTTCCTGTGTACCTTGTACAATGCAGAAGACTGGTGGTCAGTGCCACTGACCACTGGTCACTATGACGTAAATCAGAGATTTCGACTATTTTACAGTTAATCAGTGTCTCATGAGTGTTTGTATATCTTGTGCAATGCAGACAATCAGTGGTCAGTGTCAATGACCATTGGTCACTTTAATGCATATCAAAGATTTTAACTATTTTTACAGGTAATTAGTGTCTCCTGAGTGCCTGTGAATCTTGTACAATGTAGATGATTGGGGGGGGGGGGGGGGGGGGGGGGGGGGGGGGGGGGTGTCAGTTCCAACCTGGAGGGGGGGGGGGGGGGTAAGTTCCAGCTAGTCCTGAAATGACCCCGGCCCGGGGGGGGTAAAAGCAGGCTAGCCCAGACTTACCCCGGGGTAAGTTCCAGAGGGGAGGTAAGAATGGGCTGTTACACCGGTTTTGTTATTCCTGCTTTGAAAGCAGATAAATCTTTTCGTCTTGGAAGGGGTTTTCTGTCTTTACGGCTGAACTGTTAGCAATTCTAATGGCTCTGCATTATGTTATTGACATTCCACGTGATTTTTCTAGAATACTTTTTGTGTTGATTCCAAATCTGTTCTTCAAGCAATGGAATCTGTTACTGCTACCAATCGCGCCGAGATTATCACCGAACTAAAAATTCTGATCCATTTCCTTACATCTAGAGGGATAACAGTGGACTTTTGCTGGATTCCGTCACACTGTGGGATTGTAGGAAATGAATGGGCAGACAGAACTGCCCGTATGGGATCCAAAAACTCTGAAAATTCTGTCCATATTAAAATACGTTGGAGTCTTCACGAAGCCAATGGACTCTTAAAAAGAGTCTCTTCTGAGTCTTTTTATAACCTGTACAAAGATTCACTACTCTTTAAAATACATGCACAAGATTCTTCACTGAGCTGCTGTTCACGAACTCAGAAATCTACTCGTCCATCTAACTCGTCCATTCAAATTCGTAAATTGTATACAAAGACGTGTGTACATGTACACAGATTTCGGAAAAACTGAAATCTCTCTTTTATAGGTGTAAAGTTAACGCTCTTCATACAAAATTCCACAGAAATTTACAGTGCGCTTGTGGAGCAGTCGACAGTTTCAATACTCTGCATTTTCTTTTTGATTGTTCCTAATTTAACTCATCTCTCTCCAACTTCCGACAAAAAGATTCCCAATGCATTTTCCAGAATCTCCACGCCTTTTTTACGTTTGTAAATTCGTTGATGTTAAGCCCAGTTGGCTCATTTGTGTAAATATTTCCAGTTTTGTTTTTTGTTGTGTTCTTTTCTTTTTGCTTTGTAATATATCTTTTTAAATTGTTTACATTTAGAACAGTATTTTCTTTTTAATTGTCAAAGTCGCACACACACACACACACACACACACACACACACACACACACACACACACACACACACACCAGTGGCCGTACTATTGTTCTGCTTTTGTTTTTGGCAATGACAGAATCTCAGATTTGAGCCTTGTGGCTCGCAATTTTCAAACCAGGAATTTCTGTTATTGAAAATCAGCCAGCTGTCTACAGTTTAGTCTTGTTTCGTGTCATAAACCTTACCTAATCTCTATTTTCGAAAGCGTCAGTTACCGCTTTTCTGGCTCACAATGAATGCAGAACTGTTTTTTTTTGTAAATTAAAAGAAAGCCCGACAGGCTGTCCCCAGGGAAAGCGCTGTCTTAGATATATTAATATGACTTTTACATTTGTTTCTGATACCGTTCATCCCAAACACACCTAGGCCTGTTCCCTCTCGCCCCTCAGTAGTTTAAATATTACGGCGACGCCTGCGCTACATTAAAATACAATTAAATTGTGAGGTTTACAATCCATGATATATAATAAATGACGTTTATTGCGAATATCACATTCATAACTACACACACACACACACACACACACACACACACACACACACACACACACACACACTCAACACAGACACACACACACACACACACACACACACACACACACACACACACACACACACACACACACACACCCCTTAGTTTTTTTTTCAAGGTGAAGACTCACCTGCGATGGGGTGCACGATGTAGAGGGGAGGTTTCTCACTGACCACATCGTTGAGGGGAACGATGCACTTGCTGGGCACCACCTGTGTGGTGTCAAACAGTTTGGAGCGGAGCAAGAACTCTCTGTCTGCTGACAGGTGGCTGTCGCGGCTTCCCTCCGATGCTGCTTGAAGACAGCCGACTCTGCCGGGGTCGTCATGGATGTCCACAGAAAGTAGAACCAGCCCAAAGGTCAAACATGGAAAGGCTGCTTTTTCATTGTCGTCCGCTTTCTTCCTATAGTCTCTCTCTCTCTCTCTCTCTCTCTCTCTCTCCTCTCTCTCTCTCTCTCTCTCTCTCTCTCTCTCTCTCTCTCTCTCTCTCTGTATTGCTTTCAGAATCAGTAGCAGGGTTACAAAATCAGTTAAACAGTTTACAAAGATCAGCTGCAGCACTAATTTGACAGATAATTTGGGTAAAAGTAATACTGTTGTTTTTTTTGAGAAGGGGATTATTTAGCTAGCAAAGCTAAGATAGCTCTTTTGTGTATTTTACACCGTCTACGTTTATTCCATAGTGATCCTTTGCATGTGCTATGAACTCTGTTTGATCATCAAGTGCTTCCTGTTATGCAGTATGGATGTGAGACATGGGCTTTTGATAAAGCAGCTCAGCATTGTGAAAAAGTTCATTTATATGCCCTGAAGAGTATTTAGGTGTTAGTACTCCTAACGATTTGATTTATAATGCGTTGAACAGATATCCTGTCACTACTAATTTTGTTGTACAATGTATCCGTTGCTGGTTTAAAATACTGCAGATGTCAAATGGCATTACCCAAGAAGGCTTACGCTATGCCCTGTGATCTTGATAATCGAGGAAAGACCACTTGGGCCACACACGTTAGTCATGTTTGTTTAGATATGGATTTGGATTTGTGTGTGGCTGAGCAAGGTGTGGGTGATGTTAAGGAATTTTTGTGTCTTATGGCAGAGATTAATTGATTGTAGATGGCAAGAATGAAGTGAACACGTGAATGAGAGTGATAAGTTTTCTGTACATAAAACTTCTTTTAATCCATGTGGCTCTCTCCCTGTACATCTATGCATGGATCTTGATAGGCATTTAAAGTATCTTATAACTAAGTTTAGATTTGGCATTTCTGACTTGTCAGTTCACTGCTATAGGTGTAGAAACCAAAGGCCACAAGACTAAATTTGTAAACTATTGCATAAAGTTGCAGTCGAAAACGAAATGCACTTCTTTTTATGTTGTCTTTCTACAATATTGCATAAGAGAAAAGTTCACAGCTCAAAAGTTCTTTTATAATCCAAATGGTTTTCGTTTATCTCTTTTGTTGCCTCAACCAACAGTAATACAGTCAGAAACTTAGCGCTTTATATTTATCAAGCATTTAAAGCGCGGCAGATTGCTATAACTTGAATACATATTTATGTGTGTGTAATGATGTTTACATGTATTTGTTTTTGTTCTCCTCATCCAAAGAGGGCCTTGGCCTTACGGAATAAAGATTTCATTTTATTTCATTTCATTTTCTCTCTCTCTCTCTCTCTCTCTCTCTCTGTCTGTCTCGTGTCTCTCTCTCTCTCTCTCTCTCTCTCTCTGTCTCTCTCTCTCTCTTACCTTCTTATATTACTGACCAGAATTGTGTTGCAAATGTTTTATCGAGCAACAATGAAAACGTGATACTAGATCTATCAAAATACATTCAAAAGTTATGAACATTAGAAAAAAAACTATTGAAATAAACAACTAGTCATATATTTAATCACTGAAATGGTTGTCAAGATGATCCTCTGTCGTGTGCCTGTATGTGCATAAAGTGTGTGAATGAGGAGGGGGAGGGGGGGGGGGCTTAGATGTGGGGTGGGAGTGGGGGGAGGGAGGAAGAAAGTTGTTGGAACGAGTCGTGGCGAGGGGTGGCGCGAGGGTGTTGGGAGGTGTGAAGTGTGTAATTGATTTTACTGAGTTATGTTCAAACATGCCCCCTTGTCTAAAGGGCGTAATTACTGAATTGACAATGAAATATTCGTCATGGTCTCTCTCTCTCTCTCTCTCTCTCTCTCTCTCACACACACACACGCATACACATACACACTCACATATCTCTTCTCTCTCTCTCTCTCTCTCTCTCTCTCTCTCTCACCACCTGTCCGACTGCGTGAAGGATAACAGACCGAGCACACTCACTAAAAGAATCCTGTGGCGTCGGATGCCTGAGGTGTGCATCACTCCCGTAACTGATCGTTCAGGGCTCGCATTCTAACCTTGTCCCAGTTCCTGGGCACGCTTTGAAGGTAGCACTAGACGGTTGTCGTTTCAGCTTTGGCCGTCTTCTTTTCCATCTTCTTGAAGGCACTCACCAAAGTATCTGGTCTTCCAAACGCCAGAGAAGAAGACTAGCAACATGGCCCAGCCAGACGAGGCGCCTTTTGCTAAAGACAGGGGACACTGCACTTTGATCTGTGTGTGCTTTTTAATCGTGGGCGTAGTCATTTAATGTTATGCAGGATTTTTCTAAAGCATTTGAGACTGATGCATTGTGCTCCTACTCTTGGCAGGTTCCAAAAGCCATGCTTAGCAGCCAATCAATGGAGCGAAGAACACATTTTGAACTGTAAAATCTAAGTTTGCTCTTCAGTGAAAAACTTCTGCTTCTACTTCGTCTTCTTATTCATCTTCTTCTTACAACGTTTTGTCTAGGTAGGCAAAGGCTGCTGAGACTTTTATATTCTAAAAGTCTGACCCTCCGTAATGTCTATTTGGTTGTTGTTGGAACTTTCCAGGTACTTGAAATTCCCAACATGACAATGTTTTTTATGCTGTCTGAGTTCGCCTCTTTGCTGAGGATGGTCGCCAGACTCATGTTCTTTGTCCTCCTTTTCCTAATAGCCAGCCAGACCAAATCCACGAAACGGCAAATCTTCTACCAGTGAGTGACAATACCGATAAGCCCGTTTATTCTCCCTATCTGATTATAGTTGAACAACGGTGCGACAAGGCTGACCTAATTCCCTTTCTGCCGCTGGAACCACAGGCTGTGTTGCACAGGATACATCATGGACTGACAAATTCATGCTTTGATACGGGACTTAACGCGTAACAGCAAATGGTTGCCACACGAAATGAATATCATCTGGTCAGTTTCCCCTTCATACACCATGTGAGTGAACAGTAAGCTCATCGTTCGTGTCCAAGCCACTGGATTTACCCAGCCTTCGTGGTTTGTTTTCATTAGATAAACATGACTGCATCAGTTAGTTTTCAACTGACTGCATTGCTCTTTCTTTCTTTCTTTTTGTTGTTTTATCCTTTATGTCACGTCAGTGGCAGTGCACCTGCGCCGCTCATTTCGAATCCCCGTCCACAGCCACAGACCAGCCCGTCCCGCCGCACCACCCCGATATTGGTAATCCACAGGGAGCCGTCAATGTCAAGTCGTCTTTCGCATTACTGACTGTTTCGGGGATGTGTTTCTGAGGGACCAGTGACGTCCTTTCCATAGGAAACATTTCGATGTCTGTGCAGAAAGCAATTCCTTAACGTTGCGATTTTCAACAGTATGTGTGTACAAGTGGAACGAAAAAGCGCAGAGAAGGGAATAGAGTAAAACAGGTGTTTACCTGACTTGTTTCATCTTATTGAAGGTTAGCTGATGGATGTCCGGGGTGGAATACAGCAGGCCAAACTCACGCTCCAGTGTGTGCTTGATCTCTGTGTTCATCAGGGAGTCCAGGCCCAGGTCAGCCAGAGTGCTGTCAGGGTTGATCTGGCTTAGGTCCTTTACTCCTGTGACAGACATACACACACAGATATCCATCTATCTATCTATCTATCTACACATACATACATACATACATACATATATATATATATATATATATATATATATATTATGTACATTATTTTTGTAATTTAATACACATTTGATTACACTCATTGTAAAAGAATTTGTTTAACTTTCTTTTTTGTGAAGTTTTATGCTGTGAACGAGTTTCAGTTTCAACAGTCAGTAAGAAAAACGAAGAGAGGAAACCAGTCTCACCCAGTATGTTTGCAACAGAATCCACAAGACTGGGTCTGTCTGCCGATTTCTTGGCCGTCAGCTTTTCTGCTGGCACATAGGAGGACATGACGGGACACGGCTGGTTGAGGAATCGGTCAAGGGTGGCCAGACAGGAGGTGATGCGTTGTGGGAGTGTGCCCCCCACCACCGTGGAGTTGGATCCCATCGTTTCCAGGACCATTCCCACGTCACCAATGGCACCCCACTGGATGGGCCAGACCTGAAGCAGCAAAGCCACGCTCATCATTGGATATATTTTCTAAGATCATTCAGAACAAAGCATGAACAAAACCAAAGATAACTCTGTTAAAGGGACAAAAGAAACCTTCTGCTTGTTCTTCAAACACTGCTTTTTAAGATGCTGGCATTAACAACAGTCGTTTACAACATGCAGGCATTTTTTCGTTTCTTTTTGTTGTTGTCTTTTCCTGGTCACCCAGGGGTCATCCTTTAAAACAGAAACCTTACCGCTAAAATTTAGTCCCTGGTCTGATTTTGCTTGTGCAGGACAATGTCTGCTATTTCCCCTGAGGATCACAACAACTGTCTTTTTATTCACTGAGCCGCGATGAGTCAGTCCTGGTAGACCTCCATCGTCGGTTCGACCATAAACATGACTCGATTTGAAAGTCAGAATGAGTGAACGTTTCTTTCAGCAAGGAGATAGTTACTGAGCCCACATGAATCTACATATGACAGATACAGTAATCTGAATTTCCACATAGCATGGAGGTGGAAGCGGTACAAAACTAAGGATAACAAGAGACCAGGGTTGGAGCAATACTCGCACAGATACGTCTCTGACAGCATAATACTCGATTTGGGGTCCTAAACTTTCATTTCCGGTCCACAGCAAAGTCTGTTTTGGGCAGAAGCCGGCCATACCTAACGGAGCAGGCATTATTCCTCCACTGGGATTCGAACACACGACTTCACTGCAGCTTGCTACCGGGCACTGTTCTTTCTCTCCTTTGAAAATGCCCTATCAATATTAGACAATTTATGGTGTTCTTAGTCATTTATCTTAAGATCCTCTAAAAGCTTTCACTTTACATTTCACACAAGTTCAAGAAGATGCTTGTCCAAGTGAAATATAGTGACATAAAACCACCACGTTAATAGCTCACCAGGTAAGCCATCAGCCACTCGTTTTTCACAGACACGCTCCATGACAGAGTTGGCGAAGCCGTAGTTGGCCTGACCGGCATTCCCTCGGCCACAGGAGACTGAAGAGAAGGCAACAAACCAGTGCAGGGTGTGCCTGCACATCTGTCTTGTGACGGTGTCCAGATGGAGGATGGCCTGCGCTTTGGGACTGCTCACTGCCTGGAAGGTCTCCACTGTCTGGTTCTCCATCAGCCCGTCTCTCAGTACCTGGGAAGAACCGATCTTCTGGAGTAGAATATAGCTACTTTAGAAATTCATATGAAGGCAAAATTTCTGTTCTGGTCACGCTCATATTTTTTGTTCTGACTTTCATAAACTGAACTGATCTAGTCACACAATCATGTTGCTTATCGCCATGAAACCCACATCAAAACTTTCAAAACGATTTTAAAAATGCAACATATATAAAAGTAGCGTCTTCTTTGAAACGGACTTCAGAATATATGACAACTAATTTTAATTTCCGAAAATACACTTGGAGATGTGCTTTTAACTGACGACAAATTTAATACCTAAAAATGGGGTAAAGTAGTAAATGTAACGATGAAGATGGAAAACAAACATTGCGATTTTGCGCACACACTTGTGCAAGTAGCCACGCCACAAGACGTACCAATCACAGAGCAACTCTCATACACATATATACATAAACATGATTTTATTATATATATATGTTGAAAAATCCATCCATCCATCCATCCATCCATCCATCCATCCATCTAGATATAGTTATATACGACAACCAAGAGCTAAAATCTGTTTTCTGGTGATTAATAAAAGCAAAGAAAATAAAGAAGAAACAAATGAGTGACGATGATGGACAAAAAAATCATACGTAATACACCGCAGCAACTGTTTTCGAAGTCAAGACAACCAGACAATCCTATGTCCTCCTCCTCCTCTTTACCCCTTTTCATCATGGCCCGGTTGAACACGTTCTCACTCATCATGGCAAATGGAAACACTGCCCCACGGACCATGGACAGGTGGAACCTACCTGTTTCACTATGGCTTGTTGAACACTATTCAACAAAACAAGGCAAGGTTGAACTCTGCCCCACTCACTAGTTCCATTTGGAACATTACTCCACTCACCATGGGCAGGTTGAACACTAACTGCCTCACTCACCACGGCCAGGTGGAACACTAACTGCCCCACTCATCATGGCCAGGTGGAACACTAACTGCCCCACTCATCATGGCCAGGTGGAATACTAACAGCCCCACTCATCATGGACAGGTGGAACACTAACTGCCCCACTCATCATGGCCAGGTTGAATACTAACTGCCCCACTCACCATGGCCAGGTTGAACACTAACTGTCCCACTCACCATGGCCAGGTGGAACACTAACTGCCCCACTCATCATGGACAGGTGGAACACTAACTGCCCCACTCATCATGGCCAGGTTGAACACTAACTGCCCCACTCATCATGGCCAGGTGGAAACACTAACTGCCCCACTCATCATGGCCAGGTGGAACACTAACAGCCTCACTCACCATGGCCAGGTGGAACACTCCCCCTACAGGCCCCAGCTTGTTCGCCTCTTCCATCAGCTGCTGGGTCTGCTGCAGATGGGATGCATTCAGCCTTAGCGTTTTCACCACCACCCCCCGCAATGAGACCAGCGGCGAAGCTTCCTCGCCTGGTAACCTGTGAGTATCATTGAAATGCTGCTTTCTTCGAAACATGTATATCAGCGAACAGAATGTTTATATATTCATGATCAGAATGTTATAAATGACTTGCAAATGATTTGTCAGTATTACAGGATCATACCTGCCAGGCTAAACAAATTGAAAATCGTGTCAAACTCGTTTCTGAAAGAAAAGAAAGAAAACTAAAGAAGAGGAAAATATATATAGAATAAAGAACATATACAACAAGAGCAACAACAACACACAACAACAACAACAACAACAACAACAACAACAACAACAAACAACAAGAAGCACTAGCACACACACACAGAAAGTGCACGCAATACAATAACAAAAGAACCACATGAGAATGAGACATTGCTCACAGACTGCCACGTTGACAAGACAGGCGAAGAAGGAAGACGACCCGTAAAGGAGAACAAGGAAGAGAAAAGTATGGAGAGGAAAAGAAGATGAAGAGAACGACACAACAAGAAGAGACAAGAAGCTGAAGGCTGACATGAGACACACCAGCCAAGATCCAAACGACGAAAAGACCATGACACAGAAACACCGTCACCATGCACCTGCATACGAAACACACACACAACACCCACAACCAAACACCACAAGTTAGGCATGGAATTTATAGTTCGGTTCATTTTCGATGAACGGACTGAGTATGTCTGATTTCCCTTAAAACAACAACTGAAGAAAAACAGTGGAAAGGCTCAAGGAAAAAGTCCACACCTGTGGTGATGCCATTGCGAGAGGTGAGGACCAGCTTTGTGGCCCCGCGGTCCACCAGCCAGTGGGCCAGTTCCAGTCCAAAGCCCCCTGTGCCTCCTGTGATGACGTACGTCTTGTCCGGATGGCAGGCTGCACGTGCCAAGGCAGGCACAGTCATGGGCTCAGGATGGACCGCCTCTCTGCAGCTCTCCTCCTCACGAATCTGAACACACACACACACACACACACACACACACACACACACACACACACACATAGATGGACAGGAGAGAGAGAGAGAGAGAGAGAGAGAGAGAGAGAGAGAGAGAGAGAGAGAGAGAGAGAGAGAGAGAGAGAGAGAGAGAATATTAAATGTGACGGATGCTTGCAAGGCTTTGAATACAATGGTCTGTAAAATCGACATTTCTTTACTCTCTTTCTTTTATCTATATGGTCTAACGCGCGCACGTGTGTGTATGTATGCATGTATATATGTATATACATTATACTCAGACTGTTCCGTATCTTTTGATCTCCCTTGCATCCTTAAATGGATCCTCAAGCATAGGCTCAAAGATTGTCCCTTACATTTTATACTGTTTGCGTAATGTTTTTAGTTTTCAACAACTTTTTTCCTCTCCAAACTTTCGTTTTGTTTAATTCTATTACCTTTCGCTGGCTGCTTTGGGGGTGCTGTTGCATTCTTTTTCAAACCCTTGGCGGTTGGAACACCACAGAATTATGGACTGTGGTGTGTCTCTATCTGACGCCAAGAGCACAGACACAATCAGCCGTGTCTCCCTGATGAGTCCGATTCAGCGGACGAAAGGCCTCGGAGCAGGCGACACATATAGATCTATCTTTAGGAGGCAAGGCCTCGGAGCAGGGCGACACATATAGATCTATTTGGGAGGGATTGCGATAGTTTCTTCATGCAGCTAGTGAAAGGCTTTTCATATTTATGATATACATTTTCCCATTTAGTTCATCTTCAATTTTTTTTTTCCCTCTCAATTTCTAATCTTTGCCAAATCATTACTATAATGATGGAAGAATTGTTAACCTGCACTTGTTTTCCCCCACTACTTAATGTTCAGCATTATATATATGTGTATATATATATATATATATATATATATATATATATATATGTGTGTGTGTGTGTGTGTATCATATTCTGGAAAGAACATCCCAACACCAACAACAAAAAGTCAGTATTTAAAAATGTCTTATTGAGAAAATCGAAAGCGTGATCAAACGTATGAGATGGAAAGCTCTCTTCTTCCTCAGGAAAAACAGTGATAGTGAAGACAGCACTAGCGAGAGTGACAATAATGAACAAGGTGAAAAGAACTTTGGACTCAAGTCTAAACGAACGCCACCAGTGATCAATGAGCTGGTAAGCTTTGAAAAAGACATGATGAACATAGTTGATGAAATCCAATTCAGAAAGGTAAGCAACACCTTCCAAACAGAACTCAGACAAGATATCAAAAAAAAATAAATAGTTCAAACAAAATTCTAGTCCATGCAGACAAAACAAGAAATATATATGCACTGGAGCCAAAAGAATATGAGAAGTTGCTGACAAACAGCATCACCCAGAACTATAGGAAGGGATAAGGTGGTGTCAAATGAGATCAGCAGTGAATTCCAAGTGATCGCTGAAAAAACTCAAGATTAGTGAAAGAATTGAGAAAACACCTCAAAGAACCGCATTCATAACCCTGAAGGACCATAAGGACAATTTTAAGAACAACCCTAAAACAAGATTGATCAACCCCACCAAGTCAGAACTGGGTAAAGTAGCAAAAAAAATGCTGGATAGGATCAATGCAGAGATACGAACAGCAACAGCAACAAACCAGTGGACAAGTACAAATGATGTAATTCATTGGTTTTGAAAACCTGAAAAACAAACACTCCTTGTCATTCCTCGTATTTGATATTGTGGAATTTTACCCATCTATATAACACAGGACCTGCTATGCCGATGTATAGACAGGGCAAAATCATTCACGAACATTTCAAAAATAGAATGCAAAACCATCATGCACGCAAGACGCACACTACTTTTTGACACACCAAAGCAATGCATGGGTGAAAAGAGAAGCCAAAAGAGAATTTGACGTTTCCATGGGTGCATATGATGGCGCGGAAATCTGTGAACTGGTGGGCCTGTATGCCTTAGAACAGCTAAAGAAGAAAATAAACGCAAACAGCATCGGCCTGTACAGGGATGACGGCTTGGCGGCTATAACGGGAACAGCCAGAGAAGCTGACAAAACAAGGAAAGATCTAATCAGAGTCTTCAAAGAGCTAGGACTCAAAATCACAGTGCAGACCAACCTGAAGATAGTGGACTATCTTGACATAACTTTAGACCTAAATAAAGAAACATATGAGCCATACAGAAAACCAAATGACAAACCCCTGTACATAAATGTGAAGTCAAACCACCACCACAAATTATTGCACATATACCAAATGCAGTCGAGAAACGATTGTCAACACTGTCAGCAAATGAAAACGTGTTTGAAAAAGCAGCACCGTACAATGAAGCCCTCAAAAACAGTGGCTACAGCAAAAAAGTCACCTACTCAAAACCTACAACGCATCAACAGAAAGATCAAAAGAAAAGAAGAACAGATCAAGAAATGTTATCTGGTTTAACCCACCATTCAGTGCCAACGTAAGGACGAATGTGGACGAAAATTCCTATCTCTCATCGACAAACACATTCCCACCACAAAGCAAACTTCACAACATCTTCAACAGAAATACGCTAAAAATCAGCTATTGTTGCATGAAAAAACATGAAAGCAATCATCAGGTCACACAACACAAAAATCATAAAGAAGATGAAAGAAAATAAAGAGAAAAGCTGTAACTGCAAGAACCGAGAAGATTGCCCACTGAACGGGAAATGCTTAGCTACAGCTGTGGTTTACAAAGCAACAGTAAAACACGGCACCACAAGAAAATCATACATCGGACTTTCTGGTGGACAGTTTAAAGAAAGATTCAGAAACCACACAAAATCATTCAAGAATGAAAATATTGTAATGACACTGAGCTTTCGAAGTATATTTGGCAACTAAAAAAAGAAAGACCATTGACTACTCCATCACATGGGAGATCCTGAGAAAGTCCAACACTGATAGAAGAGAGAGTGGACAATGCAATCTATGCATGAAGAAAAGCTTCAAATAGCCTTGCATAAGAAAGATGCATTGAACAAAAAAACAGAATTAATATCAAAATGCAGGCACGAAAAGAAAAAAGAAAACTAGCAGAAAGGAAAACTACCTGACGTCAAAGACTTTATAAACTCATTCCTGTATGACGTCATTCAACTTCATCATCACTCGCCAGAAGATTGCAACTGTGGCAGTGGTGGTTAAATTCAATGTTTTTTTTCTTAATCTATTCGTCTCAGGGTAATGATAGGTGGGTTACTGATCGTTAAACTCATTCTCTTGAAAATCTTTATATTTATGCCCATATATGTCTACATGAATATTTGCAGGCTAAATGCAGTTAACATATGTCTGTGTGTACATGCATATATCTATGCATATACTATGCTGTTCTTGGGGATAATGTACCATGATGGACGTATTATGCTACATCAAAGCCTCCATGTGACTTCGTACATTCGCCTTGATCCTTAGGCCAGTCAGTTTATAAATGCATGACATTATTCGGAACTCAACCCTGCAGCTCCGCAATGATGTTCTATATCACTAGCATAGAATTACGTACACGTAGACAGTCACACAGTACGTGTTTGCATTTAACAGACCCAGTTTTAGAAGCAAGACACTTCACAGACACTGCATGTTCATGTTTGGCATCAACCAAGTAAAACCCTTAGCGCACATATAAATCCCATCTTCAGTGCCAGCCTGTATCACTTTTATTATGATCGAAAGGAGTGGCACACAGAAGGAGATGCGTGTGGAAGGGAAAACGTGTCTAAAATATAGGAAGAATGCTAAAAGGAAAAAAACTGACGATGTTTCGATTTTGTATGACCAGATGTATGTCGCTTCGGCAAAAATTGATAGTACGCAGGGAAGAAGACAACCCTCATGGTTCATTTGGGTGGGCCTGATAGTTACGGTCGTTGTGTCAACAGCGATACTGGGAATACCCTTTGAGCGATCGGTCATAGTCATTATAGTGTGTTTCAAGCAGTGATTTATGGCTATAACTGTTTTACTCTCCACTATGCTGCTTCCAAAATTACTGAGCGTCATACATACAACACACCACAGCAATTTGTTTGGCTTTCAAGACAGTCAAACAATCACATCTGCTTCTCCTCCTCCTCTTTACCCCTGCTAATGATCAAGGGTTTGTTTGTTGGTACGATTTCAAAACGGATTTAAGTATTCTATCAGGCGAGTGCGCTCGTGACAACGTCCTCATTATAGTTCTCATTCATAGAAATGACAAAGTGCTGCTGATTGCTTCTTTCACTTCAAGTCTGCACAAAAACAGTTAAAGTGTAAGCACAAGGCAGGACACGAAAGTCTATTCTGTCCTGCTTCAAACGGCGTATCTTCCAAAGTCCGGACTGAAAGAAAGAGTGATGGTGACCCGAATTCCACGTTCCTGGTCAGGAAATATGAACTGTCTCTATAGAAAGCTGTGTCCTAGAGGTCTTCCCTGAGACAGCGTGTCTTAATCTGCGACCGGTGGTTACCACAAAGGGAAAGGTGATCTGAATGTCGACAGATCGATTGGAACTGCTTCCAGAGGTTCCTAGTGACCTTACTGAAGCACGTAAAGAGTCAGAAAAGGGCCTAATTTGGGAAAAGGTGAAGTTTTTTTTTTTTTTTTTTGGGGGGGGGGGGGGGGGGGGGGGGGGGGGGGGGGGGAGGGGGAGGGGGCGGGCGTGTTTGGTTGCAATGGAAAGTTCCCTTAAGTGAACTCCCACTGCAGACTGGGTGCTCTCAGTCGCTTCACTCTGGCGCGTATGACAGCAGTGTACATTTTCGCCATACTAACAGCAGTGTTCAGATGATAGGAGAGGTCAGGGAAGTAATATCTGCAGTCTCATACACAGTCTGCCCGTTTTCCCCATCTGCGGTCATAACACAACTTTAATTTCCTGCGTCTCAAAGTGGCCAGCATGTAAGAACACTCTCTTTCCATTGTCCCGCTTGACTCAGGCCAAAGTATAGCCACATAACGGGCTAATTAGACTGATGAGATCTTTCGATTTAACGCTGGCGTCTGGAACGTTTGAGATGCATGTAAATCTTCAGAGAAAATAGAAACTTTTGTTGACAGAATTTAGAAAAGTCCTTTTATTTGAAATGAAAAAAAGCAAATGCAAGTCATAGCATTGTAGTTTCATTTAAATGAGATGAAAAAAGAAACTTTATCCAACTGCATGTCCCTTACTTGTCACGCACATACCTTATTTGTTAATTTTCTTTTTTTTGTGGTGAAAGAAAAAAAAAACTAGCTGTATTCGCCTTAGTGCACATACATCCCCCTCTCCTGATGCCATTCTCCCGACAGTCTATCTCTCTCTTTCAGAAATTTTTACCATAAAAAAAGTACTGACCTTGATGACCACCTTGCCGGTGTGTTTGCCCTGGGCCATGTAGCGGAAGGCGTGTTCCACGTGCTGGTGCTCAAACAGGGTGGAGTGGAGGGGCCTCACTTCTCCCTTCACCATGCCCTGCTGCACCAGGCTGGCCACCTCCACCCAGGCCACACTGTCCTCCTCAAACAGGGCGTCCAGCAAAATGCCGTGCACACTGACGTTCTTCAGCAACACAGACATACCTGAACAGAAAAACGACCGCATGTGAATTACGGCAGATGGTGATTTTCAGCAACGAAAGGGAAAGCCCGGGGCAACCTGCTAAGTACATACACTCACATGTCCATCAGTACAGAGTTTCACATTCAACTGCAAGTAGGAGTGAGAAACAAATTAAAGACGTTCAGAAATACATACTGGGAGCTAGATCCACAGTCAACACACACACACACACACACACACACACACACACACGTGTCACACACACGTGTCACACACACACACACACACACACACACACACACACACACACACACACACACACACACACACACACACACACACACACACACACACACACACACACACGTGTGTGTGTGTGTGTGTGTGTGTGTGTGTGTGTGTGTGTGTGTGTGTGTGTGTGTGTGTGTGTGTGCCCATGCTCACACATCCATGACAATTAACTCGTAAAAATCTCTCTCCACAGGCAAAAGACTACATCTGCCAATGCGTGTGCGCACACATTTACAGTTACAAAATTTAGATTATACTCACTCTGCTCACCCACATGTACTCGTTTGCATGTACACATTGCAAGTGCCAGGTACTTACCTGTGGTTCGACACATGCACACAGGGCCACACACTATTCAGAATTCCGAAACCACACTATTCAGAGTTCCGAAACCAACTCACAAATCCCATAAAGTGTCCCACAAAAAAAAAACCCCTGCTTGCTGATCTTAATTATTTATCTTTATTGAAAACCACAGACGAGGATACGTGCACTCCCATGTTCGAGTGGAAACCGACATCTGTTAAAAACTACACTCGGTTCTAAGAGTCCTGAATTCTTGGATCTGGCAGAATCTGTCAGATTGTACAAGCTCATGATATGTGTGGAGCCCATGACTGCTGTGATTTGCGATCACTCTTGCTTTTTTTGCCGCTCACACAGCACCCGTACAGCATCCAATTTCATAACTACCATCTTGCTACGCACATTTACCATCTTGTTCAACGCATTTTTGCTTTTCACATATAAATTTCCTCTCCGTCAAATACATGACAAAATTTTAAGACTGACTCAGTGAAACAGTTGCCTGCAGTACTGCTCTATT
>JADBJO010000066.1:477500-482500 GCA_016801955.1 Conus betulinus
TGACTCACTTTACACAGAGCTAAAGAATACTGCCCTTTCATAACAGCAATAGAAAAGTAAGAAATTGAAAACGAAATGTAGACCCAAAGACAATACCAGACCTTTGCGGGCAGCAGTCCCATGACTCTGTTGCCGGCGGAGTCCCTTCCAGAAAAACTCCATGCCCAGCAGACAGTCCTGAGCGGCCAGGTCCCCTGGGATGGCGTCAGGAGGCAGCTTCCCTGTGGCCAGCATCACGTCACGGAAGTTGAGAGCGGCGTAGTACACACAGCACAGCTCCAGGGGGCTGCTGGCAGGCTGGAAGAACTGGAGAGGAGACTCCACCCAGTGAAGGCTGGACAGGTCACCAAGGGTCAGCACGTTCACAAAGGCATGGCTGCACGGCTTGCTCTGAGCGGAAATGTCTGAAACATGTACAAAGCGTATCGATTGCTGCTGTGACGTTGCACTCATTTACGTGAAGTGGACAACTACTGTTCGTGAAAGAATTTATCTTTAATGTCCCTGTCCCGTCAGACACATAGGTGACTGTAAGGCATCTAACCAGGATAATTTTTGCGATGTTAAAATGTTACCGATAGAAAAACGAGAGAGAGAGAGAGAGAGAGAGAGAGAGAGAGAGAGAGAGAGAGGAGAGAGAGAGAGAGAGAGAGAGAGAGAGAGGAGAGAGTCACCTAATGAGGATAATTTTTGCGATGTTAAAATGTTACCGATAGAAACGAGAGAGAGAGAGAGAGAGAGAGAGAGAGAGAGAGAGAGAGAGAGAGAGAGAGAGAGCGAGAGAGACCCAATCTGGATAATTTTTGCGATGTTAAAATGTTAAAATGTTACTAATAGAAACGAGAGAGAGAGAGAGAGAGAGAGAGAGAGAGAGAGAGAGAGGGAGAGAGAGAGACGGACAGACACAGACAGACAGACAGAGAAAGACAGAGAGGTGGAGTAAAGACGGGGTAGGTAAAGTAAAAGAGGGGACAGCTGGATAGTGTGCAGAAGGCAAAAATAAGCAGGCAGATCTCACTGATGTTCAGTTTTGTGCAATTGTCAAGCAGACAGAGATGCAGATGTGCATCATGTCGATCCTGTGGCATTCATAGTAAATACGAAGGGAGCCTACACATGAAACAGTAACGAGAAATAGCTCAATTCAATTTAAGTTTAAATCAAAGCAGACACATTGCGTTTTTTAACGGATAAAACAGGAAGCTGTCCCTTGTGTTTTCCCTTCTTGGTTACAACCATATGTACCATTTCCGGAATGGCTTAATTGCGCTTTAACTAGCATACCAACAAACCTTTGAATAAATACCTGTAAAAGGGGAATACGAATATTGGAGTCATCAGTATGACAGACGAAAGGCATGCATGTAAAAAGCAACATGGCTATACGATGAAAGACGGCATGTTGGCTACTATGAATACAACCGTTTCTCAGAACGAACAAAACAAATAAAGTATTTTCGGCTTTCGTCATAAATAGGTAAGTACGCAAGTCATGAGACAGTTGTCAGAGTGAAAAAAAAGAAGATTACACGGTCTTCATTTCTATTCTTGCTCATTTTTAGCCATTTGTTTTTATGAAGGTAAAGCGTACACACGTCTGCTCTAATTAAGCAGACGACGCATTTTCAACTGAGGCAGTATCACACACATACACAGCTGGTGGGGTTCCATTTCAACCAGTTTCATCGACCTTATGCCTGTCTCTGCTACCTTTGTCCTTCTAAACGCTTTTCCGTACGCGTTTGAAAGTTGTTCAAGTTTTCGTTTTGAATGAATACAGAGCTAAAAACTGCACTGCGGCTCGACGAACTGCATGGATCTGGAAAAAAGTTACTACATTTTGCGACATGTCGTAAATACGGTCGTCCGGTTTCAAATCCGTGCAACACAAGTATAAAACTAGGTCAGGTTCCGTAAAAATGTCATTTTCTATAGTATACTGCCATTAAATCGAAATTTTAGCGATTTGATTTTAAAAACAAATGACAAAATTGTGTGCGATGTTGCAAATGGATGACCTGCTCAGAACAAGACACAGACGTTCTGTTTTCATATGTAGGCTCCATTCTTGAAAGGAACTGCCTCGAAATACTCATTACTATAAATGCCCATAATATACACAGTGTGTGCCCTGGGAACAGTGTCGTGTGACATAGGCCGTACTTGGGCGGGAAAATGTTGCCTGAAACTGACATAACTGACGACTGGTAATGCGAAAGGACACAATGACAATTCCGTCCTTGAAAATGAAACAATGACAAAAAAGGACAGGAGCGCTTCAAAATCTGAGCACATCAAAAGCTAGTCCCTAGTTGATTACTTCTGCGGCCACTTAATTTGTGGGCGCATGATAGAAGGCCGAAAGGAACAAGGACCCAATTCTAAGCAGTTGATTCTCACTGACAGTTTATCTTGTACATTAGTCAGGCAATCATCTGCGCAATATACTCGATCGTTTCTGGAAGTTTGCCGTGGGTATTTTATTTTATGGCATTCTTGAAACTAGGGGGCAATCAGGAGAAGGCAGTCCTTTGCCGATGTCGAACGGATCTGGATCCGTTTTTTGTTCGAGATCGCACCAACGCGTGCCAGATTCTTCGTTCTTGGGCCAAATTCCATCATTCTGAAAGATTTTGTCAATATACAGAAGAATGTGACCTTGATAATCCAGTCAAAAAAAACGACTAAAACACGTTAAAGTGTTACAGGAGCAAACAAGCCGAAGTCGTGCAGATGCTGAAATGCTACATAATAAAAATAAAGATAATTTGAACAGACCAGTGTCCACAGGAAGATGTCTGAAGGATCCCCACTGTCCATGCTGATAGATGTTCATCACCAGATCTTTCTCAGCCAGGGACTGGAACTCCGGACTCTCAGTGTTGGTCAGCCATGCGTTACAGTCTGCACTGCTGTTCATGATGCACCTGAAAAATGACCAGAGAATACAACTGACATTCACACCATAGACAAATAAATTCGATGTTCATGCTTTTCAAACGATGCACTGGTTTGGTTCTATTTCAAATATGTCGGCCGCTCTGTCACTGTCACTGGAACCAGGGATAGACAATGAGGATTAACCCCTTTCAAGTTGTCTCCACCTCAAACCATTGTGAGCAAAGGTTTTCCCGATCCACACAGGTATGTGTTGTCTCTCCCTTTCTTGTTCTGTCTGCCCTATCTCCTCTTTTCCTGTACAATTCTTTGAAGCACGGTTTAGAAATGCGCTTAATTTTGTCGAAAGTCCATACCTATCCAGCCCCCTCCCCCCTCCTCCTCCACATCTGTGTGAAAGGATTCTGGTTCTAGTTAAGTATTTTCTTTTGTTGTTCATTCAGTAAGTTTCCGATTACAACTCCTGATTTTGAAAGAAATAACGTGAAAATGCACGTCTGAGAGTGCGTACGCCTCTATTGTGTGTGTTCGTGTAATAACACAACATTATCTTGGGATAAATCTTCAATAGTTATAACATACAGATCACAGCTTTCTGAATGTACACTACGGGGCTATTTTGCAGAGCCTGGAGCTACGAACATATGTCTCAAGTGTTTCACTTTATTGCTACACCAAGCCTTCTAAAACGATGAAGAAAACAAATATACAATTACAACGAAAACAAATAAGCTACGTTGAAATCCCCCACCACCAATTCCATGACTTTCACAAAAACACCGATCGGATGTTGGTAAGGACGGTGATAAATCCGCGACTGAAAAACATAAAAGCTAACACAAGAGACAGTTATTTCTGACACAGAGAAAACATGACCATTTTGACTTAGCACTGTCCGGCTGCACTTATGACCAACCCTTCTACACGGGCTGATGATCATCACGACCATTCACCTCCCAAAACACACACACACACACACACACACACACACACACACACACACACACACACACACACACACTGATTCAGCATCTCACCTGAGCTTGTCACCGCCATTTTCCATTCGAAGGCAGTTGACCATGCCACCACACCCCACTGCATGGGATTGCGGGCCAGCAGCCACAGGCGATGAGTGTCTGACTGTCCCTGACAGGCCTGCAGTTCCTTCTTCAGGGGATCCACCCAGCTGTAGTCCTCCCCGTCCACTGGGACGATAGCTATAGTGCTGGGCTGGACACAAACACAGATTTAAAAAATGTGGAACAGACTGTTGTTAACTTCACTGACTGAACTCCGCAAATGATGGCTGACGAAGATCAGTCAAAACGGGAGACAACTTTTAAATTACATGTATCATGACACTTCAGCGGATATTCTAACCAACAAATGTTGTGAAAAATAATTCCAGTAACTGGTCTTCTGCATCGCAGCACTCCATTGTACTGATTGGTTGCTACTCGTTGATTTGTGTATTTGGGGTCTTGCTTTAGTTGTGATGGTTTTTTCTTTGTTTACTGGTGTTTTTTGCTTGTTTTTGTGATCTGGCTGCATTCGTTTACTCTCTTTAATCATGTGCTACTTCGTGAAATGCGTTGGATGCGTACATTTTAGTGTGTGGCCTGCAAATAAAGAAATGAACATGTTTTGTATGAGAAATGTACGAAAATCACCGTCACTTGAAGAAGATAGGAGCTTGTCACAGAGGGGAGGGTCATCAGTTTTGTTATGCATGGTCTGAAATGTTGGACAGACAGACAGACAGACAGAGAAGCAGAGGGGATTGGAGTTGTGGGACAGACGACAACAGTCATTTTGCACGGGATACACACACACACACACACACACACACACACACACACACACACACACACACACACACACATATATATATATATATATATATATACATATACATACATATACATATATATATATATATATGTGTGTGTGTGTGTGTGTGTGTGTGTGTGTGTGTGTGTGTGTGTGTGTGTGTGTGTGATACTAATAACTACATCATGTCTGATTCAAATTGTCCTCTTTCGTTTGTTGCTTTGCTTTTCTGTCATTAGTGAAGAATAATGGTGAGACGAGCGAGGATGTTT
>JADBJO010000066.1:490000-512500 GCA_016801955.1 Conus betulinus
CATTCATGATACACAAATTCAAAGCAGTGCACATATTGATTAACATTTTACCGTAAGTATTCAATACATTATCTTCAGAATTTCTGTTTGTACACAAAGGAGTACTTACAAACTGATCATCAATAGGTAAACCATCATCTTCTAAATCATGTGAAAAGTTTGAAGTTCGACTGTTTCAAATCACCACTTAATAAAACATAAACATCATCAAGAGTAAGTAAACAATCACTCACAAATTCTTCAAGCATACATATTCCATTTTCAATGTCAGAAATGTGTATAGTACGGTGAATCAATCGGTGGTACGTAAGCACATATGTAAAGGATATCTTTCTTTGCGCAAAACAGAGATTTGTCAATGACAAAAGCAATACAGTTATCAGATTTAATATCTAATAACTTAATGAACGAGCAAAGCTCGTGTTTTTAACAAGACATAACAGACCACCAGAACGCCTTCCACGAGCTGTAAGTTTAATGGCAGGTTTGCAAAACGATTTATAACCTACAAACACAGATGAATGAAAATCTTCCAGGAATGTTTCATCAAAACATATGAAGTCAAAAGAACAAACAAATGAGACAAATTCTTTATCATGCAATTTAGACAGTAAACCATTCACATTCCAATGGAGAAAAGAGAAAGATTTAAAATATTTATTTACAAAGAAACAATCTGAATTGTCACTGTCAGCAAACCCGGGAGAAGCATTGCACGCGCCGTCATGACGCGCGTCATACACAGATACGGATTCAACCAACACATGCTCACTGTTTACACACACACATATTCAGCTTTGGTGGTTGAATCGCTAGCACAACAAACCAGGTCAATCGTTCCACGATCAGCACGTGCCAGCTCTGTGTCATACCCGTTACCGGGTGACAGCAAAAAACCGGTGCACCATGAAGGTCTGTTCCCTCTGTTGTGAACACACCACAAACAATGTCTATGGGCCGGCCACTGTCCTATTTTATTTCCACTAGCATGTCACTAGAATCGACAGAATATTTCTTGCCGTCTATCAAGAGGTGGTTGAATGTCATTGTAGCTCTTTTTCCATCATTACGAGCTTTCTTTAAGTGTGGCATCAACCTTTTCCTGACTTCTCTTACACGGGTAGAAAAGTCTTCACCAATGAAAACCTGACTTCCCCTGAGCTTGCCCTTTGCCTTTAGCACTTCTACCTTCTGTTTATAGAAAACGCATCTGGCAATCACAGGGGAGTCAGACTTAGAGCTTATCCGGTGAACCCTGTCAAAATCCACATCATGTGACAGCCCAAGTTTGTCAGTGAGAAGATCTTTTATCATACCTTCACACTCGGCCGGTGTCTCGTTCTCCCTCCTCGGTAAGCCGTAGAAAATGAGGTTATTCCGTTTGGACGTCCCTCGAGGTCGTCCGTCTTCGTCTCCAGGTCAGCAACCCTCCGGCTGAGATCGTCGTTTCCTCCTCTGCAGATCCACGTTCTCTTCACGGAGCGTGACGACCTCCTCCTCAGCCCCCTCAGCTCGTCCTTCATGGCCACGTAGTCCTCGTGCAGGATGCGGATTTCTCTTTGACCTCTCCAATCTTGGTGTCTAGCTTCAAGCCCAAGGAGTTGAGCATGCCAACAATGTCAGAGAGAGTAGGCTGGCTTGCTGCTTCACTGGAAGTGCCACCTGAAGGGTTGTCCGTTCTGTCCAAGCTGACTCTGCTGCTGGTTGACCGTGTACTGGACAGTCGAGACTGCCTCATGTTGTCCTTGTTCTGAGAGGGGTTGGGTCCGGGATTACTTTCCACGTCCCCGCAGCGAAGAAGTAAGCTCCCCCAGTACAAGTACGTGAGGAGCAAACCCAGCATGACACCGTCTGCTCGTCGTGTCACCGTCAACATGGCGATATAGAGTGCCCTCTTCTGCCTTGCTCGCTTTAACATGAAGGCTTGAAATAGCGGACAGAAACAGCCGCAGACTGCTCTAAAAGCTAACGCAGCTGAAGGCATGGCATGGTGCTTCCTACAACTTCAAACCAAATATCAAAGCATAGGACGATCAGTAAGTACTAAAAATTGACGTTGTTTTCGAGCGACAGAGAAAAAGTGTCCTGTCATGAAAAACGACAACTCACACCCCCGAAAGAGAGAGAGAGAGAGAGAGAGAGAGAGAGAGAGAGAGGGAATATGTATGTTGGATGGGGTGTGGAGGGGTGAGCGTGTTTTTTCTGCCTGTGAGTTGTTCTCTTGGTGAGAATATTGCTGTTTTTTTCCCTGCTCGGGTTACGATCAGAAGTTTGTTTTGAAGAAGCCCAAGTCGGGCGAAAATTCGCATGGAATTTAAATGTTGGAACTGCAGCGGGCCTGGGTCTTATGATTTCTTTAATATATATGTATATATATATATATATATATATATATATATATATATATATATATATGTGTGTGTGTGTGTGTGTGTGTGTGTGTGTGTGTGTGTATATATATATATATATATATATATATATATATGTATATATATATATATATATATATATATGTGTGTGTGTGTGTGTGTGTGTGTGTGTGTGTGTGTATTTTCTTACAACTTCATAACTAGTATTACAAATGTCATATTTACTACTTTCATTAATGTAATCATTATTCTTTAAAATATTTCTAACATTTCAGCTTACCACTTTTCTAGCCTCCTACTGCATCACTACCATTACTGTAGAGTTACAATCACAATTATTAACAAAACTATTACTGTAATTATTATATACCTATTGGATTTCCCTTAATAACTATATCTTCTGTTTCCTTTCTGTTCTTCCTGTCCTCCCCTCTTTCTCCTCCCCTTGGTTGTTGTCGTTGTTTTTGTTTTATTTGTTTGTTTCCCTCCTTACTATCAGAATTAATACCTTTAGTACCATAAATATTAACATTGTTATTTTTTTTTTATTTATCTTTATTTTTATGTTCATCTATTATTCTATTACCATTATTTTTTTCATTTTTTTTTATTTATGCATTATTATCATTATTATTATTATTCAATTTCTTTTTCTTTTTAATGTTTCATTTATTTATTTTTTTGATTATTATAAAAATGTATATTCTAAATATATTTCTGTATCGTGCTTTTATTACCTTAACCTTCACTATCGTTGTTAGTAGTACCATTCAGTAATAATATTGCTAGTATTGATACTACCACCTCTAGCATTGACATCACCATCGCCTTAGCCTCTGGGACTGTTGCCACGGCAACCCTGCTGTTTAAGAATCCTCTAACCCACTCTCCTTTTCCCATACCCATACTTATTGACACCAAGACTGGTAGTAATCTGAAGACATAAGAGGTCGAAACGCGTTGTGTTTTGTCTTGTGACTCGTTTGTCCACGTTTCGTTGGGCGGTTCGCTGACATTGATTTAAGATTTGTTTAGATTTCCGCCTGCAGTCGTTTCACTTTGCAACGAAAATCACGAATAAACATTGACAGTGAAAAAAAAAAAGGATTTGAAAACGAAAAACTCCAGTGCACTTATATCAAGACGCAAATCAAGGGCACATATCGAAATCTGTGCAAACCACTATGTTCCTGCCCCAAACTTACTTTGATGAAGACATACTGGCCAGGCTGTCTGTTGTACATGTCCAGTCTCTGTGGACATAGAGGTCTCTGCTCCCCCATGTTCTTGACCATTGCTGACTCCGTGTCCTCATCGCAGACCGTCTGCCGTCTTTCTATCATTCTCTTCGCTAAGTGCTCAGCATAACCAGCGACGTCTTCAGCATACTGCTGCAGTTTAGCTGAGGCTGGTGCATTCTGCTCATAGGGGACGAACAGGAATTGTTCCAGAACAGGCCGGGCTCGAACGCTGTGGCAAGCTGCTACAGTAGTGTGCAGTCCATGAAGAATCGCACCCCCCCGCGCGCTGACCGTGTTGCGCCATTGATCCACCTTCACCCGGATGGCTGGTGTTCAAAAACACACAGAAACCACCCGGACGTTTAAAACGAAACAAATCAAACTGACATGGCTGCTAAAGAACACTCAAGAAACGAAGTACGATTTCAAGAACACGCGGTGCAAGAAAGGATGGGTATAATCACATTAGGACATATGTGCAGACTTGCAACACAGTGTCTTTCAAATAAATACTGAAACCTAGATGGGCCTGTTTGGGCATCCTCCACGTGGGCGATTAACTAAATAATTAGAAAGGGTAAACGGTTTAAAGATAAAGAACACATTAGCATTATATATATATATATATATATATATATATATATATATATATATGTCTATGTATCTATATCTATCTGTATATACATATGTATGTGTATGTAATAGTAGTCATTGCAACACTTAGCTGCTCTGTAAGTTGCTGGAATGGTGCTCGATACTTATCCCTGAAATTTATTAGTTTATTATATATATATATATATATATATATATATATATATATATATATATATATATATATATATATATATATATATATATATATATATCAGCGCAATTAACTGCTGCAGAAGCTGGCAAGCTTCTGATCCAAGTGTTCTGGAAAATACAAACAATGACATCTGGATCTAAGAACAAAATGAACGCACACAACTAAATGTCTCCCTTTATGCTTCCCATCTTAAGACCCTTTTCTGTAGTCATCTCGACTTCTTAGCGCACGCACCTACGCTGATATTTCGTTTAAAAGTCACTTCTGCCTCCTGCCTGGTTTGTTGGTCGCTCTGATTGGTCAGAATGGCCATGGCGTCAGACGTGATGACGCTGTGTGTTATAGCGATGGGGCAGAGATTAGAGTAAAATCGAACTTGGCGCACTTTCCTCCCAGAATCTACAACACACAACCTGTCCTTCCCTAATCTAGTCGTTGCCATACCAACTTTCCGTGGATGGTGATTGTCCCTTGAATAGGATCCTTCCTACCTCCAGCAGCACTATCTTTTTTTCGTGACACTTTCACCTTCAACTCCCGGAGCCGGTGTGAGTAGAGTCCGGCCCCGGAAAGTACCGCCACGACGTTTTCTGTCCAGCGACAGCCCCATGAACTAGTCGATACCGGCGACCTCGAAACGAATTTACCAAGGGCAAGACTTAGAAAGGAGATCGAAACTTGGGTTACCATGGGAATAGGGCTTGAACAGTCGCATAATTTGAGAACTTTTTTTTGTGAATGATCGAGGAGGATGAGGACGATGAAGATGACGCTATGGAGCTCCATTCCGGTTTCAGACCGCATGTCACAGCTGTACTCATAGTTACTGTCATAATATATCCCGGCGTCAACCAGGTCCGACTGACACAGTCACCTGCAGGGTAGGGATATTTGAGCAGAAACGTATCCTATTGTGAGACTCGAGTGTGTGTTTCAAGTCTTCCCAAGTAAGCCCGCAGCAAACTTAATTCTGGACAGCAGCTGGTCGGAGCAGAAACTTCTCGCAGATAAATGACTCTGATGGAAGGCGAACCCAGGACCCTTCAGCCAGGACTCCGCAACTCTCGCCACAGCGCCACGGTGGCTGGTCCTCTTTGTGTGTGTTTCTCTGCAACCTCTAGCTTCCAGTGAGATCGTTTGACGGTCATGCGTGGGTGGCTTTTTTCTCGGCAGGCTCTCTCGTCTAAAAGAATTATGTGTCAGCATCTATTCCCTTGTCTTCTTTGCTTTTTGGCACTAACAACTGCAGATTTAATGAGAGAAATGTTTGTACGCTTGATAATGAAGAAATAAAAGATGATGGCAGAATAATAGCATGGGGGGGGGGGGGGGGGGGGGGGGGGGGGGGGAAGAAGGGGGAGAGAGAGAGAGAGGGGAGAGAGGGGAGAGAGGCAGGAGGGGCAAAGATAGACAGGCAGGCAGGACAGACAGACAGACAGACAGCAGGCAGACAGGCAGACAGGCAGACAAAACACAGCAGAGTTCATGTTGTTAATTCGTATTTAATCTGCAAGACTAAAATTTAAGGGGTGAGAGGTGGGATTGAATGGAACAGAGAGAGAGAGAGAGAGAGAGAGAGAGGAGGAGAGAGAGAGAGAGGAGAGAGAGAGAGAGAGAGAGAGAGAGAGGAGAGAGAGGAGAGGAGAGACAGACAGACAGACAGTTCAGGAGACAGTTCTATCGATGATTCGTATTTGAGCCAAAAGAGACTAGAGAGAGAGAGAGAGAGAGAGAGAGAGAGAGAGAGAGAGAGAGAGAGAGAGAGAGAGAGAGAGAGAGAGAGAGACAGACAGACAGACAGACAGACAGACAGTTCATATCGATGATTCGTATTTGAGCCGCAAGACTAAGATCTAAGGGGTTAAAGGTGGGGCTGGGAAGGAACGGAGCAGCAGAAGGGGGTGGGGAGAATGAGTTTGGGTGCAAACGGAGAAGATGGGGGAAGAGCGAGGGAAATTTGACATACATATTTGCTCACATAAATTATACATCCATCACCCCATGACATCATATATGTATGCATTTGGGTGTCTTTTCCCGGAAAAATCTTTCCAGCGATTTTCTTATAAAAGCAGTTTGTTCTTTAATTTTGCATTTTTATACCCACAGTTTCTTTAGCTTTCCAGTTTCTCTTCACATTGACATGTTACAAAGACAGATTGTTTAAATTTCTTGAACTGAAAACGTAAAGAAAGGATGAGGTCTTTATAGTCGTAATCTCCCTTTACGAAAACCATTTACAACGTCAGAGGTCTCACCTTGCTTGTCTCCAAAAGGCTGGACACAGCTGTCCTGTTCCAGGGGGTTGATGTCCAGTTTGGTGATACGGGTGGGCAGGCGCAGCATTTTGCCTGAGTGACCCAGGACGTGGATTTGCAACAGCTGGTCAATAAACACCACCCAGCGTCCTGACCACTCCAGCAGACCCCGGTCCCCTGTGAACAAACACCTTCCACCGTGAAAACCCTCAGAGGGAATTACTGTGTGATGTGTGCAGCAGCAAAAAGATAAAAGATTTCAACTACCTAACCTTCATTGAATGTTTGAAATACCATAACTACATTGACCAGAACATTTTATGCTTTTCCCATAGAGAAATTTCTTTTCCGTTGAATTTATACTTTTTTTAACAACCTTTTCATTTGATCATAAAACATACGTTGTTTTGAAAGCGTAGAAAAGATTAATAATCTGTCTGTGAAAGAAAGCAAAAACGTATTCAAAATAGGTCATTTTCCCATAAGTGGTCACATCTAATGAGTCAACATATTTTAGCACCTGAAATGGCTGCACTCAGAATGCCTTGAAACGTTGGCCCATAATCATATCCTCGCAGGCGGAGTTCCTTGTAGATGTCAGCAGATGTCAGTTGAAAATCCTGGTCTTCATTTTTCTCAGAAACCATGGAACTGGGCATGCTGGGAATGAAAGGGTCAGATCCCACAGAGATTTTGCCACTGGCAACCAGAGCCCCGCTCTCTGTGATCTCAAAGTCCCCTGTCACGTCCATCACTGTGGTGTGGAATGTCACTGATCCTGAAACACCAGTCAATCACAGTCCCCTGTCACGTCCATCACCGTGGTGTGGAATGTCACTGATCCTGAAACACCAGTCAATCACAGTCCTCTGTCACGTCCATCACAGTGCTGTGGAAGGTCACTGATCCTGAAACACCAGTCAATCACAGTCCTCTGTCACGTCCATCACTGTGGTGTGGAAGGTCACTGATCCTGAAACACCAGTCAATCACAGTCCTCTGTCACGTCCATCACTGTGCTGTGGAAGGTCACCCACCCTGAAACACCAGTCAATCACAGTCCTCTGTCACATCCATCACTGTGGTGTGGAAGGTCACTGATCCTGAAAACACCAGTCAATCACAGTCCTCTGTCACGTCCATCACTGTGGTGTGGAAGGTCACTGATCCTGAAAACACCAGTCAATCACAGTCCTCTGTCACGTCCATCACTGTGGTGTGGGAAGATCACCCACCCTGAAACAGCAGTCAATCACAGTCCCCTGTCATGTTCATCACATTGCAGTGGGATCCACTCATCCTGACCAGTCAATCACAGTCCTCTGTCACTCGCTGTTTGGTATGTCGTCCTCCCAAACAAACAGCAATTGCCATAATATTCTAAACCAAATAGAAACAAAAATGTAAACATGAAAACCCTACAAATCACTGCTAGCATTCAATCTTCAGCGAAGACGCAAGAGGTAGATACAGTTATCAGAAAATCAAGGCATTCAAGTGCAGATGCTTCAGAGGGATTCTGTGTAATTCTAACAGGTAACGGAATGCAAACGCATATCATAAAAAAGCTGTAGCAATACTGATGCTGATAAACACGTCCACACACAACTGTCAAATGCTATAAGCTTCCCGGATATGTATCTTACCACGTGTTCTATCCGATAGACTACCTGAGAAGGCATGGAGCCCTACGGGGTGGCCTTCGTGAAGGTCTGGACTGGATAGAGGTACATCCCTCATGTAAGCTTGCAGCATTGAAGAGAAAGAGAGTTCAGAGACATACACGACTACCCTACAGGTCTGGAAAGGTACGCTATCCTAAAAAATGTGTCTGGACTGATGGTGGGTAGTTATTACAGACAAAACTGTCAAATGCTAACGGAAGAAATACTGTATTTGAGACTTGCTCATGAGTCTTGCTGATGTCAGGTTCAGTGGACTGGACAACTTCCCTCATGAAGCTTGCAGCACTGGAGTTCAGACATCTACACGACTACCATACCCCTACGTCTGGAAAGGTACCTCTCCTCTCCCTGGACTGATGGTGGGTAGTTACCCCCCCCCAGACAAACACAACATGGCAACGGAAGAAATACTGTATTTGAGACTTGCTCAGGAGTCTTGCTGATGTCAGTTCAGTTGGCACAACTCCACGATGATCTTTATGCTGGATTCCCCCCCCCCCCCCCCCCCCCCCCCCCCCCCCCCCCCCCCCCCCCCCCCCTTAAAAAATCAAGCATCGTTTATGGAATGAATTAAATGACGCGATAGTTCCACCCCGATTCACGATTATAGACGTAAACTAAAAAGAATTCCAGCCAAGTAGATTTTTAGCCACAGCTTATCAGATCAGTGGATGTTTATACCCTATACCCACCTGTGTGAGGCATGACGGTGGCACGGTGAATGGTGACATTGTTAAAGACAACTGGAAGCTGGTCATACACAGTGCCTTTCTGACGGGCCAGTGTCTTCCAGGCCAGCACCAAGTAGCCTGCTGCAGGATACAGCACTCGCCCATCAATCTTGTACCCTGTTAAAAATCATAGACAGTTAGCATGTACGAGTCTATACACATTGCTGTTCTCCAGTCAGTGAAAGAAGGTAGTGATGAATTGTTGAAACCAACCAACCAACCAAACAACCAACCAACCAACCAACCAACCAAACCAACAACTAACTAACCAACCAACCAACCAACCAACCTAAAGGTCAAGCTGCTTTTATCCTCCACACTGAGCTGTCATTAGAGTCCGATGCCAGAGAAGGCGATGCCATGACACGGGAAGACTGGGTGACATTTTGGCCTAAAACGCTCCATTTCCCTGTACATTGCAAAGAACTATCTACTTGATAATGTCAGAGCTACTGTTCAGTTCGTGTAGATAGTTTTACACGAGTTTTCATGTTACACATCTTACCGTTGATATTAAACAAAGTCTACACAAGGTAATGCCAATCCTTTAGAACCTGTTCTGCCTCTCCCATCCCTCAAAGAAATACGCAAGTAAATGTGCACCAAACTACACGTACACACTATACACCGTTGACTGTATGAGCAAATACAAACATTGACCTACTTCAAGCTGATGTTGAGTAAAGGCCTCAGTAAAATGACGATTACACACACACACACACACACACACACACACACACACACACACACACACACACACACACACACACAGAGCAAAGGTGTAAATGTGCAATTATTGGACAGCCAATGGAAAACAGGTGTCAAAACAACAGTTGTTACAGGAATGGTGGCATAAAGCTTTGATCCATTCAATTAACTATACAAGACTGTTGGTTAATATCATTCGGATATTGTAATTACGCATTTGTGTACCTTTTTATCAATACAAACAGCCGCAACTTTAGATCAGCCCCCCACACAGCCTACCTTGAAGGTAGCTGTCCTCGGAGTCATCACTGATGCTGACCTCAAACTTGGCATCGTTCATGCTGCCTGACCCAGTAGTGAAGTGGTGAGCTTTGGGCACAGCCCAGCTCTGACTGTGGTCCCAGACCAGCAGTGGGGAGATCATAGGGGTTCCCCGGGACACTGGGAAACTGACAGGGGATAGCAGCTTCATGGGGTTCAGGGACAGCCCTTGGAGGTAGCACCTGTGGAGTGACAGAAAGGATGTACCTGTCTAGCACATTGTTGTGCGTGCGTGCGTGCGTGCGTGCGTGTGTGGTGTGTGTGTGTGTGTGTGTGTGTGTGTGTGTGTGTGTGTGTGTGTGTGTGTGTGTGTGTGTGTGTGTGTGTGTGTGTAAGACCACATGCATATATGAGATGGTCATGCATATGTGTTCTAGACCAGCTGCTGCCACCATTCCCTGTCTGTACTGTGAAAGATCTTTCCGGGCGCAGATCGGCCTGACCAGCCATCTACCCCCGATCCCAGGATGACTAGATGGTCTTAGTCGTCTCGATGGACAAACAAACAACATCACATCACAACAGTAGCAAATATTAAAATATGTTGGTAGCTGAGGTAAACACCGCAGATTTTTCTCATAAACTTTTTGTATACTTGCCTCTTTTTGTTGATTCTCACTTGCTATTGGCACTCAACAAAACTGAAACACCAACCAACCATTGCTACAGGATGCATACGTCATACGTTTGAAGTCAGATGTTTTAGCGATGAAAAACGCATATCCATGAAAAATAAAAATGAAACACCAAAATCTAGAAACTCCTGAAAAAACACGCTAAACAAAACAAAACAAAACAAAACAAAAACAAAAAAAAAAAAAAAAGAAAAAGAAAAAAAAAAGAACAAAAAAGCAAAAACCAAAAAATGAAAGAAAATCCGACCGTCCCAGGCTGGCGAGGAAGAAGGGGAGGTTATCGTGGTCTCTCTTCATGAGCCCCACATAGCAGGCCTGAGGCACCGTCCTCTTCAGAATGGCCTGCAGCAGGCAGTGCGGGGCGATCTCTATCAGCACAGCCTTGGGGGGCACATGGCGCAGACCCTCCTGGAAGAGCACTGGAGACACCATGTTGTTGACGTGATAGTCAGGGCCTGCCAGCCGTGCCAGCTCACTGTCCCACTGGGTCTGGGCCACTGAGGTGCTGATCCACCGTGGGGAGCGAGGCCGGGGCTGGGGCAGGACCTGCAGACAACGGTCAGATTTAAAAAAAAAAAAAAAACAGGGAAATCAAGAACTGTATCCATAATGAATATGGGAACATTTCATGAAGTTTAGTTGAGGCTGGGGCAGGACCTGCAATGAATGGCTTTGTTGGTGTAAGTGTAAAGCTGGGCTTTCTTTAGACAAGATTACCCATTGGTGTAGTTTTGAACTACGACCAGTAAATGACCAAAGTGTCTAAATTTGTTTAATAAAAATTCATTCATCTACTAGGGTAGGTTACTAGAACAGTACAGACGCCAGAATCTAGTATCCAGGTGCACGAGATTCATTTCCCAATATGTGTGTTGATGTTGTTTCTTGACACCTTTCATGACTCATTTTACAGTAGTTTCGCGCAGCTAAATGGCAAAGCTTGGCCTACGTGTCAACAACCGCAGAAATATCTCGTGGCTTGTCAAACTTTGCAGTATAGAATGGCTGCTGCTTCGTTTCGCTCAATCACGAACTGTACTGGTCTTGATTGTGGAGGACCTAAAACTAAGGAAAACGTCTTTAGTGATATTTCTATTTCTTCACAGCAGTTACCTTACATACGGTTGAAAATCAACTATTTTCTTCATAACGTGAGCTGGTTGCGAGAGTCCGAAGTAACGTTGCTTGCCGGTGAGAAAAAGATATCAGAAAAGTCTTTTCTTCATCACAAATGACAGAGGCATGGAACGTCGTTCTCGCAATGATGAGGTAGGTCTGGCGTTCACTACAGCAGCTCATCTATCTCTCAATCCTATGATTTAGGGAACTGGGAACCTCCGGTTTGAGGATGAAGTATAAATTCATTACAGAGAGTCGGCGTCGAGAAAAAAACCCAACTAGAAATGAAGAAAATAGACAGTGACCTAACGCATTTTAAGCGTGCATAACTCTCACGTTTTTGAATCACAGGTGTGTGGGACTTTCCGATTTGATTTGATATTTTTTTGGAATGTGAACGTTAAGAAGATCTATTGTGTTTGTTTGTTGACTGGAATAGCCCCATAGGCGTGGCGAAAGTTTTGACGACAGTTTGTTTCACTATATAAATTAATTACCATTTACTTTATGTAGATTAATGATTTTTATGCAAGATTAAATCTTGTAACACCATAAATATTACTGCATCGTAGCATCATTGAACAAGATTAAATCTTGTAACACCATAAATATTACTGCATCTTAGCATCCTTGAACAACGTTAGTATTCTCACAGCTATGTACTGCCATTATAGATCCCATCTTAAAACCTTTCAAACATTGTTCGTTCTCGTAAATTTCAAGCCAGGTAAAACCTCAGCACTCACTCGCTCCAGTTTCTTCCTGAACTCAGGAGCCACAGCTCCCATGGCCTTGGAGTGGAAAGCAATGCCACATGTGTTGACAGTGCGCGCAAACACTTTCTGTCCCTTCAGCTGCTCCACAAAGGACTCCACGGCCTCCTTGGGTCCTGAGACGGTCACGGTTTCTTCAGCATTGTGGCAGGCTGGCACCACGCCCGGCGGACATTGGGACATGGCCTGCTTCCACGTCAACCCTAAGCACAGACCTTTTGTTAAAGCAGTTCTGTTGGTCTCTACATGTAGTAGTTTTAGGAAATTGGAAGAAAAGAGACAAAATAACAGAAAAATAAAGAAGATACACGACAACTGCTGCTGTGCAGTTGTTTGCTTTGTGGTCTTGCGGTCATGGTTCGTTTCCCGTCGGAGGCATTTGTTTGTGGGGTTCTTCGACCTCGACGCGCTCGTACGCAGAGCTGAATTTGCTATGGGCTCCATTAAGAAGACTGGAGCCATACAATGTACTAAATGGATGATTAGTTTTAGTGTTCACATTTCCTGACCAACACTGCACGTGTCTGTGTGGCTCGGGTCTGGTTGATGCCATGATAAAAAAGTAATGTGTAGTGGTATGTATTCAGTCTCTGACAAAAATGGAACTATATAACATCACCTTCATAATCCTCAATGATCACAATAGAAATAAGTCTCAATTTTTGTTGGTAAACATAGACTAAGAGAAAACAGACAGACAGACAGACACACACACACACAGACACACAGACATACACACACACACACACACACACACACACACACACACACACACACACACACACACACACACACACACACACTTACACATGCATACACAGAGAGGAGATATATCGCAATATGGCTCATTTTTTTCTTCCTAAAGAGCTGGTTCACTCAAAAATGAGTAGTCACCAGCGCGCAAAGGAAGAAGAAAATGAGGCATCTTATCGGAAGAAAAAGGAATGCAGACAATACATCAAAAGAGGCCTTAAGTCAGATGGTCGCAGCCTTTGCCTGCAAAGCTGGCAGTCATGAGTTAGAATCACGCATAAATTCGGATTTTCTTTTTTGCTTGAAAATCCTCTCTGTTCACTCTATAAATGGGTACCTGATTCAGTTCAGACGAAGTTGAAGGCGGCAGAAGGGGAGGGATGGGTCAACCTTCCATCGTGCTAGGCCTGGACACGGCGAATCTTAGTTTCTATGGCCGTTAGGCTACTTCTCTATGCGATAGGCTGTGGGACATTTACGCTATCTTTAACATAGGAAATCTATACATTGGAGCTACAACCTGTGCATAGAAGTGAAGTTGAAACTTCTGCATGAGATAAGTGATAGCAATTGAAAGCATGCCTAATGTTAAAAAACGAAACGGTTCACTCCTCACCCACAGCCGCCATGGCCCCTGGTGGAAGGCTGCCTTCCCTGACACACCTGCCCCTCCAGTAGGCACACAGCATCGTCTCTTCCAAGGTCATGCAGCCGTCCGCGTATCCACAGGCGATCTCCCCCGCGGAGAGACCCAAAATGCCGTCAGGGTGGATGTTCAATAGAGTAAGGAGGTCGATGAGAGAGAGCCACCTGAGCACATTTGGAACATACTGAATTCCGTAATGAATATGATTTGCTGAGATACAGCAGCTGGGAAAATACTTAATCCTTTAGTAATGTGAACTGCGGATACGTAACAGCTGAAAAACATTCAATCGTTCAGTAATGTGAACTATGAGAATACAATCGTTGAAACGTCTTTCTCCATCCAAAATGTGAACTGATAAAATATGACGGTCGAAGCATACTTCATCACCCAAGAACGTGAACTGAAGCGATGCAGTAACTGAACATACTTCTTTCATCAGTATTTTGAAATGCTGATATGCAACAACTGAAATATTATTCATCCATCAGAACAGGAAACTGAAGACATATAACAGTGGACACATAGTTCATCCATCAGAATAGTGAACTGCGAAGATGCAACGGTGGAGACATAGTTCCTCCATTAGAACAGTAGACTGTCGATATATATATATATATATATATATATATATATATATATATATATATATATATATATAGGTAAATTATTTTCCTATTTGACTCAGAGCATCCTGAGTAAAGGTAAATGAAATGCTGCATATACCAATAACGTCAATTTGGCGATACCTTTTTGTTGAACGAAATGAAAGCAAAGACGTAAATTTGTCCGAGTAAACAGGTGGCGCAAATATCTAAGACGTACAAATGGTCTGTATGACAACAGTTCATTTCCAGACTCAATACCATCAGCTTTAGATTCCTGCTTAAAAACTTCCCATCTGCGCTAGACACTGCCACTCCAAACAGAATGAAACAATACCGTTTTTCACTGTACACAGGCTATATGAAAAGCGAAAGAATCACCTGTAAAGAAATAATTTTTAAGGTGTCCTTTTCTTTCTTTGCCTCTGTTCAGATAGATGCAGCTGCGGTTACAAGACATTTGTTGGATGTGAGTTTTAAAAATTCGTTTTTTATATTTCTTAAGGATTTGCTAACACCGTTTTTGTTTCTTGGAAGTGTTAAGTCAGTTAAGGAACAAACGTTCGTATTTCAATTCTGTCTTACCGACCTCTACAGCAACAATGCCAGTGAAGGAGTTGACTGGGTCATCAAAGGTGTTGTCATCAGCCGTCATCAGCATGTCGTAGAGGTTGAAGTTGACGGTCTTCAGCACAGCGTCCGCCTTCATGATGGATTGTTTGAAGGCTGGCAGTTCCATCATGCTTCTGCTCATCCCCACCCACTGTGCCCCCATGCCCGAACACACGAACCACACCGGACCCCCTTCTTGGCATTTCTGTGAAAAAAGGTTATTTCTTCAGAACTTCAAGGGACACAATTCTAAACTTTGCTGAACCCACTAATTTTTATCCATTCAGGAATTTAGTGGAGAAAGGTAGTGTGGGCCGTCGAGGGGTGATGGAGCAAACATTGATTTGTCATCCTTCATTTTAGATTGATTCTTGTAGCGCTTTTGTGCAGCCAAGGACCGAAGAAATTCGGGGAGTCCTCGCTTCTCTCCAAACATGAAAGCACAGTTCCGTTAGCTTCAACATCCACCAAAGACGTAAAACCACCCCTTCCTACGCTTCAATTGCCCCTTTCCCCACTTTTCTCCTTCATCCCCTACTCACAACCGTATTTATTTCAACTGAGTTCCCATCAGTTTTGGCTTTTGAGTTGGTGACATCTTCGTAATCGTCAACACAAATCTGGCAGGGATGTTATCGTTCAGCTGAACTTTGAACCACAGCCGTTCTCCCAGTCTGTAATAATCTCATCCCTCCATTCGAAAAAGAAGACTGAAGAATGCTGTGACCCATAACATTTTTTTTTCCATCACAGATCGAATTTTAAGAATCCTGACAAATTTTACCATATATTCTACTGAAATGAAGAATGATGGGCTCAATTCTAAGTTACTGAAGGAAAAAAACACTGCAAATCTTGCAAACAATGCAAATGTGAGTCACAGACAATGACGTATGATGCAAAGATTTTCTTTTGTCCTTGTACACATCTTGCTAGTAAGTCATCCAAATTATCACCTTTAGTGACTTTTACCTCAACAACATCCACGCGTGCCTGAGGGTCCCCATTGAGGATAGTAAATCCCCGGTAGGGATGAGAGGAGACAGGCATGTTGGCACTTTCCTGCACCAGTGCCTGTAGCTCCACATCCTGGCGGCGGTGACTATGGACAGCCTCCAACACACGCCGCACGCTGTCCTCAGTACGACCACAGTAGGTCAGCAAGCGGCGACTGTGGGCATCAGGGTGAAGAGACGAACGCTCTTTCTGGTGGGATCTGAACACAGCAGTCGTTGACTCTTGTGGCTTCATTTCTTTTGTGTTACTGAAAAATCTCTGTGTTCATGGGTAGCGACTCACACTTTCATACATTTCGAGTGGTTTATACTCTGTTGTCTAAACAATCATGCTCTGTTTATTTCTTTTTATGATTTAATGCTTGATGTTTTTGGATCTGTTTTGGACCAGATACCACCAGATACTGCACGTGATTATGGGAACCTTAATGTGCGTATTCTACATACATCTGTGCACGGTGGAGGTAAAGAAACTGATGCGTATTAACGTGGCAAATTAGACAAATTTGGACTTAAACTATATAGTCCACATCAGCCACGGGTATTGATTTTAAATGAAGAATCTTGTGTGTGACAGAAAAGAGTGCTTTGGAGCAAAATTTAATGAGAGCAGTATGTGCTTCCAGAAGTAAAGGATACAAATTGAGCATAGCAAGGCAAGATGGGTCGGGAAATCGATTTAACTTATTTCCCTGGTGTAAGTAATCAATGATTTCAAAGAAGTTAAAGGGAAGGGGCTTGTGGATCTGCATAACTAATGCGTTCCAATGCCAACAAAAGACATGGCCTTCTAGACAAATGAACAGAACAAACACTGACCGCAACAAAGCGTGGACGTTGGCTCCTCCAAAGCCAAAAGAGTTGATGCCAACGTAACCTCCCTTCCACGGCTGGCACTGAGTCACCACAGACAGACGGCCGTCCTGCAGTGCCGGGATGTCTGGGTTGGGGGTGTCAAAGTGCAGGTTGGGGGGAATCACCCCGTCCTCCATGGCAATCACCACCTTCGCTATTGCTGCCAGTCCTGATCACACACACACACACACACACACACACACACACACACACACACACACACACGCACGCACGCACGCACGCACGCACGCACGCACGCACGCACGCACGCACGCACGCACGCACGCACGCACGCACACACGCACATTTTTTTTTCTGTAGACATACTAATGAACGACTTGGCTTACGCGTTGAACCGTCAACTACTTCAACATTATTGTCCCGCCGTCAAAGCCAAATTTTGTTGTTCTAAGGAATCAAGAAGATTATGTTCTCACTATCAAAGTCAGATTTCTGAGTCTTACATGAATAACTACGCATTCTCTCTCTCTCTCTCTCTCTCTCTCTCTCTCTCTCTCTCTCTCTCTCTCTCTCTCTCATACAATCACTAGATATCTTATGAAATTGCACATTGAGCAGTAAGCAACAATTGTATCTTTTGAGGCAGGACATCATGGCTCTCCTCGCTATAATCTTCTACGATCCACAACTGTCTTTCTTTGAAACATTTCATTATTCCTTTCCAGCGCAGCATACCTTGTCTGACTTGACCTTTTGACAGGACATGCAAGGCCTTTCATCCCTACCTGGCCACGCTAGACACTCTCACAACGACCTGAATGTCTGGACACAGTCTCACGAGCTCCTCTTAGTCTGACAGAAATTCAAGCTAGAGAGACTATGAAGATGATATTCCCAATGTTTGGAGAAATGGCTACGCCCGCCTCTTTGGGCCGACATATGGCCAGTTCACAGATCTTTTCATGAGCTGGGTGAAGCGACAGTCACTTCTGCTTCTTGTTCTAGATGATAACCTTTCTTCCTTTATTTCAGCAATTAGTTCGTATTACATTCTTTCTTCACCACTGTGCTGTATCTTCATGATACTCAATTCATTATTTTCTACTTTGTCCAGCCTTTTGGCGATTTGTTTTTTCTATCTGAGGCTCATGTCATTTTTAATGATAAATCTATTAGAACATCCGAAGTGATCCGACACATAGGATCGTCATCATTTCTGGCAAGATTGGTCAGCGGTCAATGTCCTGTTGGCGTTCCAGCTCCTGTGCATGATGACATGCCGTACACTATAACAGGTCAGATAACATCGGTACGGTTTTCAGGGTCTGATTTTCACAGCCGTTGGAGGTTCTAGCAGGTTTCTTTCCACGAAACAGAGAAGATTTGGTGCTTCCCTTTTGCAGTGTAAATGTTCTTTTTACAAACAAGGCTCCAATTGAACTTGACTTCAAAGTACATGGAAGCCCTCTGCCTCCCCCTCCCCCCACCCCCGCTCTGCCGACTGAGTCAGTCTTCTTTAAAGATTTGTAGATTGAAACTCTCTCACTAGCTGGTTTAAACATATAAAAAGAATTCTTGTTTTCTGACGTAGACTTCTTTACCTCCGTATTGTTCCCATTTGCTGTTAGTATGGAATTGTTCACCCCAGTCCTGTTTCAATTTACTGACACTGTGTACTTCTTTACCGCAGTCTTCTTCCCATTTACTGACACTGTGGACTTCTTCACCTCAGTCCTGTTCCCATTTACTGACACTGTGGACTTCTTCACCCCAGTCCTGTTCCCAATTACTGACACTGTGGACTTCTTCACCTCAGTCCTGTTCCCAATTACTGACACTGTGGACTTCTTCACCTCAGTCCTGTTCCCAATTACTGACATAGTGGACTTCTTCACCTCAGTCCTGTTCCCAATTACTGACACTGTGGACTTCTTCACCTCAGTCCTGTTCCCAATTACTGACACTGTGGACTTCTTCCTCAGTCCTGTTCCCATTAACTGACACTGTGGACTTCTTCTTCACCCCAGTCCTGTTCCCATTTACTGACACTGTGGACGTCTTCACCCCAGTCCGCTTCCCATTCACTGACTTTATTGACTTCTTCACCCCAGTCCTGTTCCCAATTACTGACACTGTGGACTTCTTCACCTCAGTCCTGTTCCCAATTACTGACACTGTGGACTTCTTCACCTCAGTCCTGTTCCCAATTACTGACATAGTGGACTTCTTCACCTCAGTCCTGTTCCCATTTACTGACACTGTGGACTTCTTCATCTCAGTCATGTTCCCATTTACTGACACTGTGGACTTCTTCACCTCAGTCCTGTTCCCATTTACTGACACTGTGGACTTCTTCATCTCAGTCATGTTCCCATTTACTGACACTGTGGACTTCTTCATCTCAGTCCTGTTCCCATTTACTGACATTGTGGACTTGTCCACCTCAGTCCTGTTCCAGTTTATTGATACTTTAGACCTCTCCATCCAAGTCCTGTTCACAAGTATAGACACCATTGACTAGTTCACCCCCAGTCCTGTTCACATTTAATGATTCCAACTTCTTCACCCCAGTCCTGTTCCCATTTACTGACACTGTGGACTTCTTCACCCCAGTCCTGTTCCCATTTACTGACACTGTGGACTTCTTCACCGCAGTCCTGTTCCCGTTTACTGACACTGTGGACTTCTTCACCGCAGTCCTGTTCCCATTTACTGACACTGTGGACTTCTTCACCGCAGTCCTGTTCCCAATTACTGACACTGTGGACTTCTTCACCGCAGTCCTGTCCCCAATTACTGACACTGTGGACTTCTTCACCCCAGTCCTGTTTCCCATTTACTGACACTGTGGACTTCTTCACCCCAGTCCTGTTCCCATTTACTGACACTGTGGACTTCTTCACCCCAGTCCTGTTCCCATTTACTGACACTGTGGACTTCTTCACCCCAGTCCTGTTCCCATTTACTGATACTGTGGACTTCTTCACCCCAGTCCTGTTCCCATTTACTGACACTGTGGACTTCTTCACCCCAGTCCTGTTCCCATTTGCTGACACTGTGGACTTCTTCACCTCAGTCCTGTTCCCAATTACTGACACTGTGGACTTCTTCACCTCAGTCCTGTTCCCATTTACTGACACTGTGGACTTCTTCACCTCAGTCCTGTTCCCATTTACTGACACTGTGGACTTCTTCACCCCAGTCCTGTTCCCATTTACTGACACTGTGGACTTCTTCACCCCAGTCCGCTTCCCATTCACTGACTTTATTGACTTCTTCACCCCAGTCCTGTTCCAATTCAATGATACTTTAGACCTCTCCATCCAAGTCCTGTTCACATTTAATGATTCCATTGAACGTGTGTTGTGTGGATACTGACACTGCTGATGGTTGCCGCATGTTAAATTGTCTTGTCATGTGTATTTGAAACGCTTTGGCTGTGTGCTGGTCTATGTTTCTGTGAGTTACCAAAGAACAACAGAGAAACGGACAATGAAATTTTAGATGGAAGCCTTCATGTGGCATTGTGAAGTGCTTTCAATGATGTTCTGGCTTTAGTTGGACTCCAGCTCTTCTCTTTGACGGGAAGTCCAACAGAACATTTTCTTTGATGCTCTGCCCCCCCCCCCCCCCCCCCCCCCCCAAAAAAAAAAAAAATAAGTGGAAGATGATTCTTGTTGTTGCTGCCTTCAGCATTCCATCGCCACTGCCGGGGGTATCACATCAGTTCTTTGTGCCTGTTGACTTCCGTTTCCGTGTTGGAGTCTGTTGAGGCTCCAGACCCAAGATATTATATATACCTTCCCGATTGGCTGTGTTCCAAAGATTAACGCCATGACAGCTGATTTGTCTGATCCATGACCATTACAGAAGAAAGCGCGTCCACCCATTTCTGAAATAATCCCTTGCAGTCATTGACTATGCACTCCATTCTCATTGGTATGGGCTCTAAATTCCCAGATTGCTCACTACTGTCGTCCCTTTCAGGCTATGTGCTTTCGTGGTTCAGTTTCATAAATCACGGACCATCCTCTACAAACGTTGCCTTTCAGGTTCGTTCATGTGTATTCGTGGTTTCTGTTTGGGTTGTTTCTCATACTCTTACCATCTGCCAGTGACTTTTGCAAACTAGTAGTGATATTTCTGATTTTACCTTCCAGATCTCCATGCTGTCTGGGGATCACTCCGTCCACTCACGGGTCATTTCTGGGAGGATGTTATCAGATATACCCAATAACAGGGATAGAGAAGATGACTCCGTCAGTGCTGAGGGCTGAAACCACACTGGAGGGCTTCAGTAAATCGAAACAGTTCAGTGGATGCAGCAACAAACAAATGCATGATGCAGAAACACACAAAAAACACACAACACGCACTGCCACATTCATCACAACACATGCATGACCTTGGTCTAGGGTGATTCACGGTGAAGGGTGACATCGAGTGGATGGCTGTAGTCCACGCACCACTAACACGCAATGTTTGTCCTGAGGCCTTCGATCTGAGGAGAGCAAAGGTTTCCTAACCAAGCTATATGAGCTGTGGGATTCTTAACATGTGTTGAGCTTTTAAAAGATCTGATGGCAGCTCGTTCTCCTTTCTCTTTTGGGAGACAACGGTATTGATGACAACTATTTATGTCTCACCTGATGCTGCTTCAGAGTGACCCATGTTGGATTGGTGGTGGAGCCAATCATCAGAGCACCTGGCGGTCCTTGCAGAACACATCAGCGATGGCGTTGACCTCTTGGGGGTCACCAGCCTTGGTTCCAGTGCCATGAGCTTTCCACATAAGCCACAGAGGAAGGGCTGACGCCAGCCTCCGAGTACACCTGTTGGAGAAGCTGCTCCTGCATTTTTCTTGAGGGAAAGGTGATCCCTGCCAACAATATCCATCCACAGAGAAATGTTCTTGATTAGCATTGCAATTCACACGGCAGTAACCTCTGAAACCAACTTTTATATGAAGCGAAATATTCCCCAAAACAACCATTCACGAGGGAATGGTTTTTTTTCGAACAGCATTCGTGTAAACAGCAAGACAAATATTTTTTTTAGTGACTACCACAATATCTTCGTAAGATTGTAAGTTCTAAACAAGATAACGAGTTTATTTTTGGCATACAAATCACTTGTAAATACTGTATTTCTAACTCTTGTGTTTTCGGTATTTTCTCGTCAGAAACATACTAACAAATAACAGCTGCTTTCATCGAAACTATGATACAATTCTCAACAACCACATATCAACGATGTAAGTCCGCACCATTGAATCCTTGGTACTTTCAGTAACACTCACATATTTCAGTACCGGGTCTGTTGTACTTTCTTTTTCACCTAGCACACATCAAGAAATAACATTCTAATAAGTTTCAAACCAACCGTAATATCCATCTTCATCGAA
>JADBJO010000066.1:522500-525000 GCA_016801955.1 Conus betulinus
CGTCTGGGGAGACCGTGCAGACCTGGATAACAGAACGTGTGTGAGAGAGAGAGAGAGAGAGAGAGAGAGAGAGAGAGAGAGAGAGAGAGAGAGAGAGAGAGAGAGAGAGAGCTCTGAACTCAGAACTCAGAAAACTTTCATTCGTATCAAGGAGATTTTACACAGAGCCTATTCTTCCAATCTGTCCTTGTTAAGCTAAATAATGCGATGAGATTTAAAGACAAGAAAATGAAAAGAAAAAGAAATGAAAACAGAAAGAGAAAAGATATAGGCGCACAGGATTACTGACTACATGACTCACACACAAACGCCTTTGTATGTAAAATATTGACAAAAGCAATCACATATACGCAATCATAGCAGTATCAGCGCAGACAGCAGCAACGACAACAAAATGGGTCGGGGTTTTGGGGTAGGGTGAGATCTGGAGAGGGTGGGTGTGTGTGTGTAGAGTGGGGCGGCAGTTGGGAAAAAAGAAGGAAAAAAGACATAAACAAAGAAAAGAGACAGAAAAGCCCATCCCTTTACACACACACACACACACACACACACACACACACACACACACACACACACACACACACATCACATCACATATGTTAAAGACCCAACAGGTTTTGCAAAAGTGCGTGTTGATTTACATGCATAGATAATCAAATCATTGATTGACGATCTCCGTTCGTTTCCCATTAAACCCTCTACGAGAACTCAGCATCTTAGCTCAATTCTACAACCAGTACAAAAACTACCCCCCATCGCGCACACGTTCTTTTGTTCAACAAAAATTAAACGGCAGTTGTGCACTTGGTTCAAAACAAATAGTACATCAGATTAGTCAACTTTGTGCTTGCTCGCCGTTAACCTGTTTTCAGTTTCAGCTGTGACACATGACAGGCTGAGACGACAGTCGTGACTGCTCACGCATAACGAGCGAGTTCTTGCTATTCCCTGAAGCAAGGTAGGCCTTCTCCAAGTGGTGTCCTGTTCGCCTGCTTCTCTTGTTACTGAATGCCCGGAGGCCCCCAGTTGTGAAACCACACTTAGCTCGCCTGGAAAAGGTTAGTTACCTTTAAGAGTGGTACAGGACTGCTCTAAAGGCAGGTGAAGACAGTGCTTCTCTGGGTCCTTCCCAGCACCTTCGGGTGTTTCTTTTTCTTCTTTGCCTTAACTAGGCTGACCCTGGAGAAAGGTCCAGTGACGGTGAGGAAAAGACCCACTGACCACAGGAAAAGTCCTGTTGACAGTGGAAAAGACTACAACTTTGGATTCTCTCTTGAGAGCACATAAGACCGTATGGCGAAAGCTTGGCTGTGTCTGGAGTGGCACTGTCTTCATCTGTCCGTGGGCAGGGGTGGTTGGGTCTGTGGGTGTGTTCGACAGCTAGAGGGGTGGTTTTTTTTCGCCGGTGGGCTCTGCAGTAATGAAAAACGGGCTGGTACACCCATGGGGATGCTATTTTAAGGCTGTTATGAGTTGCATCCTGTAGTCTGATTTACCTCTGTTCAGGAGCAGCTATGTCCCTTGATATCTCAATGGTGTGTCCTGCGCGTGCCTGTACCCATCGTCAACACAGCGCAGGCCTCCAAGGGTGGTACAGGACTAAGACAGTGCTTCTCTGGGTCCTCCCCAGCACCTTCGGGTGTTTCTTTTTCTGTTCTAGTTACCTTATCGAACGAAGGGGACTCCAACCAAGGCGATTAGTGGAAAATCAAAGAGAAATACGATCCTCTGTGTTCTTTAGCTTTGGAAATGTTCATTGTTACCTCCACCAAGAATTCACGATTTCACCCATGTCCGTCACCTCCATCATTGAAGTTGTATTTCCAATCGCCTTCGTTTGTTTGTCGGTCAGTGGAACTACACTTAAACTATTGAACCAATTTAATCAAATATGGTTTTAAAAAAAATTACAAGAATGTGGCACAAGGACGAACCCATAAATTTTGGCGCGGATCCAGATTAATCAGAGGATTCAGGATCCGTTGTAGCAAGAGTTTTGAGCAGAAATGCAGTGAAGTTACTGTCTACGAATTGACATCTCTCATTGAAAAAATACATTTTTTCTTGAAAAATACGGTAGATAGCTAGCTAGATAGATGGATAGCTAGCTAGCTAGATAGAGAGATAGATAGACAAGTCGGTAGATAGATAGACAGATATAATTAAAGTTTTCATGGAATATCTCCCCCTCCCTCCCTCCCTCCCTCCCTCCCCCCCCCCCCCTCTCTCTCTCTCTCTGTGTGTTATGATATACGTACATCCATATTCTGTACAATTCATATCCTGGCAAAAATTTACACAGGAATGTTTTTTTGTCAGTTCATACCTAATTTTACTTTCCCAGACAAGAAAATAGTTACGTTTTCACCCATGACATGACTTGCTCACAAATGTTCACAACACACACACACACACACACACACACACACACACACACACACACACACCAACACATACACACGCATGCGCATACACACACATGCGCGCACGCACACACACG
>JADBJO010000066.1:527500-552500 GCA_016801955.1 Conus betulinus
AGCCAGTACATAATTTTTTTTTTTCACATGTTGATATTTTTTTGCCCTGACGTAACGAATCCAATTATTCACAGTGTAAATATATTTTAAACTGTAGTACTTGTCAGCAGCAACAATCACTTTGGAGAATGAAGCAAACTGTACGTGCTGATGATGTGTAATAATACACAGGTGGATCGCCATTGGTAATGTGAATTACAAGTAATATTATAAGATGTGTAAACCACTTTCTTCCACAAAATTCTGAGCTTCGATAGCATTTAAGCTCAGGTGGAAGTGAGTTCCAGAGAAGTGGACCAGAATAACAAAGACAGGCTTTAAATAGGTAATTTCTAGGTATGGGGACCAGGAGTTTTGTTCCAAAAAAAAATCTTAAACAGAAATTAAATATCGTGCAAAGACTGATCCAGATGGCTTCAAAGCGAGGTGACTGAGGGCGGAAAATGAAGCAAATTTCAAAAAGAAAGGGCATGAATTCCGCAAGACAATACCAACAGATTGCAGGACAAAACACAATGCATTTCGATCTCTGGGGTCGTCTTCAGGCAAAAACAAGAAGTTTGTTTTTGCCTGAAGACCACCCATGGTCGAAATGCATCATGTTTCCTCCTGTAATCTGTTTTTGTGTATTATCTTGAGGAACTAATACCCTTTCTTTTTGATATCTAATCCAGATGATTTGTAACATGAATATTGCTTTATCAATAGCAAACATTTCTCTAAAGGGAAAACTCCCTTGAATCTAAACCGATTCTGTACGGCTAAATAATTTCTGAACTACTCTAAGGACACATTCATAGATTCTGATTGAATCTGCACTGGGTGAGTCAAAAATTGTCGAACAATAATTGATTGAAGAGAGCATACATGCATTCTGGAACAACTTGCTGGCATGAAAGCTAAAAAAAGGGCTTAATCCTGCACAGCTTATGTATCTTTCTGGTTACTGTTTCGCATACTGTTTTGATGTGAGCAGTCCCAAAACGTGTGTGTGTCAATTATCTTGCCTAGAAAACGGTGACTTTCTTCTTCAATTCTTACACTGTTGAAAAAAAAAAAAAAAAAAAAAAAAAAAAAAAAAAAAAAAAAAAAAAAAATGAAGGGAGCTGTTTCAGCTTCCATTTCGTATAGTTTACGGATGTTCCAGAAGACATGAAAGCCGCGTATGGGTAAGACCACCATACCGCAAATGCTTCCGGCCGCCATGCTATCTTTTCTTTCTAAGGTCTGAGTGAGTAAAATAAAAAATCCTACACCGTCAGACATTTTCAGAAGGTCAGATAAGCTCTAACACAAATCGCTTAGCACGTAACACTGTATGGTAATTCAAAAAGCATATCGTCAATCGTTAGGACAAAATTCAATTAAAAAGGGCACAGTAAACTGACCACGTGGTTTTGCTCCATATGGCGAGATCGCCTTCGTCGTCAAAAATTTTTCATGACAAAGAAGAGCTCCTAATGGAAGGGAGTGGAAAAGTAGAATCGTTGCCTTTTCCAAGGCTGAATGGGATAAAATCGGCAACACAACAGCAATTACGAGAAGGGAAAAAAAAGTTTGAAAACGACTCGCACCGATTCAGAAGGCATCGATCTAGCAGACGAAATAGTTGCAGACATCGAGGATCAGGATCATGCTGGTGGGTGAGATGGGGGATCGGTCCTTTGAGGACGCCCCAAGAAGAAAAAAGAGAAGGCTGATGAGGATTTTGACAGTAAAATCCAGAATACTATAAGAGATTCAAAAAAAAAAAATCAGCAAAATCACAAGATGGCAATGATGACTCTTCTGATGCGCTCACTCTGAAAGAGATAGAGCAGGAGCATAGAAATGAAGAACAAGTGGGACCACCACTGCAATGATGGCCTTGACGAGCACTCCGATTAAAATGGCAAAGGGAAAGTTAGGAAGATAAACTGAACGAAAAGATGGAAAAACACATCAGGCCTAAAAATTTCAACTTGTCAGTTCCAAAGTGAACTAGGAAATTTGGAATAACCTGTAATTCAGCACCACAGTAAGTGCTCTGAGAGTACAGAAACAACAGAAAATGATTGCCAGAGCAGCAGGCATATTGGCCAAAATATGTGACAAGGTGATTGGGGTGGACAATGAAATGCTGAAGGATGCAGCAGAGGCATTGATTCTGTAAGCCTCGCACGAAATGTCGTTGGACAGACGAACTAAGATTTTGAGTGGACCCAGCATCAATCAGAAGTACAAAAAGCTTGGGTCAAATGAGGTCCCAATCACGGATCAACTATTTGGGAATGATCTGAATGCGTCCTTGCGCAATATATTGAGTGCATCAAAACTTGGCAGGGATTTAACTCAGTCAAAAGTAGGGAGGAAGTTTCTTCCAAGTCACCCTTCAAAAAACTTCATATGGACAGAGAGAGGCCGAGGAAGAAACCAGAACTGGGCGAGGCAGGGCAGCATTCATGCGAAGCAGAAGTCAGTTCAGACCTCGTGGCAGGAGGATGCCACCAAAGTTCCCCCACATGTCTAAACAGTGCAGAAAGCCATCTGAAGGAGGTAAATTCTGAAGGACACGAGTCTTTTTAGGCAGGTAGGTTAAAAGAATATTTACCTGAATGGGAGAAACTGACATCTGATCCTTTCATTCTTGAAATGGTTGTAGGTACAAAGATTCCGCTCACTGTTTTGCCACAGAGTCAAAACGTAACGTAACGAAAAATCAAATCCAAGGAAATTAATTGAAGAAACAGACAGAGAAACTGAGAAATATTTGAATATGAAAGTAATAGAACATTCCAAGAATGAAGAAGGACAAGTTGTATCATCTATTTTTTTTGGTACCAAAATCAGATGGTACAGTCATATAGTTGATATAAATTTGAAAGATCTCAATCAGAATGTAGAGTATGAACATTTCAAAATGGAAAATTTAGAATCAGCAACTGGACTGATGAAGAAAGATTGTTACATGGCTTCTGTGGATTTAAGGCATGCATATTATTCAGTACCAGTTGATCCTCAATTTAGAAAATTCCTGAAATCTGAATGGAGAGGCCAGTTATTCTGTTATACCTGCTTGCCAAATGGATTGTCCTGTTGTCCAAGTTTTTTCACAAAACTCCTTAAGCCATCTATGCAACTCTAAGAGCCCAAGGTCACTTGTCTGCAAGCGTTCATTGATAATAGTTATCTACAAGGTGACAGCCCAAAGGAATGTCAAAAGAATATTGATGAAACTGTTACATTGTTCACAACACTTGGTTTGTGGTTCATAACGAAAAGTATGTGTTAAAACCGAAGAAAACCATGAAATATTTTGGGTTTGTATTATGACTGTCACTCTTCCAACAGATAAATAGGAGAAATTCTGGCCGCCTGCATTTGATTTTGAAAGCAAAAACACTGTCAAAATCAGAGAGTTAGCTCAGGTCATAGGCCAGCTAGTTGCAGCTTTTCCTGCAGTACAGAGGGGACCACTGTACTAAAGATCACTGGAAAATGACAAATGCATTGCTCTTAAAAAGCATAGAGGCAATCTTGAGACAGTCATGGATCTGTCACAGGAAAGAAACTTAGAACTTCAATGGTGGATTGAGAACATCAAACATGATTGTTTTCATTTGGATACAGAAGACCCTGTTGTAGAAATTTGCACAGATGCTTCAACCTCAGGTTGTTGGGGAGCAGTTTATGGATCAAAGCAGACAGGAGGCAGATGGGCAGAAAATGCGCAGAATCTGCATATTAATGTGCTTGAATTGCTTGGCATTGAATATGCTCTGAAAAGTTTCAGGAATGAAGTGACAGGCAGAGATGTGAAAATATTGACAGACAACACTTGTGCTGTTGCATATGTGAAAAGCATTGGTGGATCGCATTCTGAAGAACGTAACTTTGTCGCAAGAAAGATCTGGATCTGGTGCAAAGAAAAATTTATATCTGGTCAACAATAGCACATAGCCCAGGAATTTTGAATAAAGATGCAGACATGAAGTCAAGAAAATTCAGTGATGATACAGAATGGAAATTAAACTCTAACATTTTTCAAAGGGTGTCGGATATTCTGGGAAAGCCTGACATTGATATGTTTGCATCTCGCTTGAATTATCAGCTCTAGCCTTTTGTTTCCTGACATCCAGATCCAGAAGCTTTTGCAACAGATGCGTTCACTGCCAAATAGACCCAGAGCCTCATTTATCTGTTCCCACCTTTCATCCAGATCCAGAAGGTGTTGAAAAAAAACTGGAGAAGAAAAGGCAGAAGGATTATTAATCCTATTACTATGGCCAACAGCCTGCTGTTTCCTCAGTTGCTACGCATGTTGATTCAACAGCCATGTCTTCTACTAAAAGGAAAATCTGTGCTGCAGTTACTTTATTCAAGTCAGCCAACCCCCTTCGCAGTAGGTTGCAGTTAGTGGTAGCCAGACTCTCAGGGAATCCATCGGAGCACAGGGAATACATGGAGAAACTTGCAAAATCATGTGCGCTTCATGAAGAGAATCAACACAGAAACAGTGTGCAACATACCTGGAAAGATGGAAAAGGGTTTGTCTTGCGAGGAAAATTAATCCTTTTCAGACCTCTGTAGCAGTAGGATTAGAATTTTCAACTCAGTTATACACGGATGGTGTGAGCTATGGTGCTATAAACACAGCCCGTAGTGCAGTATCAGCAGTTGTGAAAAACAGAAGAAGACGGGTCTGTAGATTCACATCCCTCTGTAATTAGATTCATGAAAGGTGTTTTTGAATTGAGAACACCAGTTCCAAAGTATGTTGAAACATGGGATGCGAACGTTTTATTGGAATATTTCAAGCAGAAGACAGCCAATTCAGAACTTACTCTTAAGGAATTGACATTGAAAGAGTATAAACTTTTGTTGTTTACAACAGCACAGAGAATTCAAACAATTCACTTGATAAAACTGCAGTGGCTGAAATTCAGTGATCAGGGATGTGCTATTTTGGTACAAGAAAACCTGAAACATACTTGGAAAGGACATCACCAGAATGCATTAGAAGTCAAAACATTTGGAGATAAAAACGTGTGTGTTGTGCAGGCAATGAAAGATTATATCATAGCAAAAACTGAACAGATCAGGGGAGATAAAGAGCAATTATTATTATCGTTTGTCAAACCTCATAACCCGGTTTCTCGTGACTCGGTGAGCAGGTGATGAAGTGTGTATTAGGGATATTGGAATTCAAGATTTTGCTCCACACAACTTCAGAGGTGCTGCTGCTTCAACGATGGTAAATCTGGTGTTTTTGTTGGATGACATTTTGAAGAAAGCTGGATGGTTTAAATGAGTCTCCTTTAGAAAGTTTCATTTCTGTCCTGTCCAAGGTGAAAGAAAAAAGTGGACTCTGTTGCCATAAACAAAATTGAAAAATACTTCTATCAGAAGGACTGAAGTGAAAATAGACTTTCATGCCATGTGCATATAGACTGACAATGAAAGATAGTGCTTTACCATGCTATTTTATGAAGTAATACTCATAATGTGCAGACCAGATATTGAAAATTTTCATTTTTCAGCATTTCTGTCTGGTACAAATGTGTCTTTTCTAATCTATTGAAAAGTTTGTCTGGTACAAATGTGAACATGTGAACAATACTCAGTGTATTTGTAATTATATTTTACTTTTAAATTTGACAAAGGTTACCTGAATGGAAATTTTGAATGAAATTCCAAAAATCAAGGAACAAGCAAAGTGCCATGTGCCAAATAAAGTGAATTTTTTATGAATATGCTCAAAACTGTATATGAATCTTTCATGTGTATTCTGGTAACAACAGCAAACAGCCTACTCTGAAGTCTCATATCTTCCGGAGCATAAACGAGACTTACCTTGGTAAGTTGAAGGTCATACTGGATTCCATAGAGGATGGGTTACGGATATGAGATATACGCACCCTCCCAACCCAGTTTAGAAGGTGTTATTTTATCAAATCAAAAAGGGCTGCTTTTGCTTGCATATAAAAATGATTGAAGTGAAAAACCTTACAGTAATTGAGATAGTATGTAAGTAAGTGGACTTCATATTGTGAGACAAATGCACGTAATATTATTTTTAACAAAAGATTTTAGATCATTTTTATGTAGATGGTGTATTTTCTCACTCTGAAGTATGGCGGTCTTACGCATGCGCGGCTCTCATGTCTCCCTACACATCCGTAACCCATCCTCCATGGAATCCACCATGACCTTCAACTTACCAAGGTAAATCTGGCTTATGCTTTTAATTATATCTTCTTTGGTTGGTTGTTTTGAGCGTGCCATTGGTCTTACTGGGGTTTGATGACATATGATTCACACTGCACCATTTACTTAAAATGTTAACAGACTTTTGTAATGATTCATTCACAGGATTAACGTTAAAGCTGCTTGTACGAATCGTGGTGGTATCATCATATATAAGCTCATTCGATTCTACAGTATGAAGAGGGAGATAGTTTACACATAAACAGACAAAAGGAAATGAAGTAAAACTGAGCCTAGGGTACTCCATCTCTGATTGGTAAAACAAATGATATTGAAGAATGAAGACAGACAAATTATTGATGACTGTCTAGTAATGATGAAATCAATGGAAGCGCATTTACTATTATGCCATACAATAATTATCTTTTTCATGATAATTTATGGTCTATGACATCAAAGCCTTTGCAAAATCAATAAGCAACGCGCCACGTAATTCATTGCCATTAATACTCATATGCCAATGATCTAGTAAATTTGTATGAGCAGTTTGAAAGCATTTTTTTTTTTGATTTTCACTCCGTATTTTTTTTTATCATCAAAACCAGATTTTCACTCGTATATCATAGACTCGATGATCGGGAATATGTGTTTTTCGCAGGGTTCGAACGATAGTGGCAAAATATATATTGGTCTGTCATTCGCTGGTTAGAGTTTGTCACCAGATTTGTAGATGAGAATGAGTTTCACAGGTTTGGACAGTGTTTGAAAATGACATTCTTCAACGCACGAGCTGTAGATGTGTGTAAGTGTTTCAGGCATGAGCTAAAAGATTTAGAGTTGTGCCGTCAGTTCTATCAAACCCACGACTTACTTGCTTCTGAAAATGGCAACAGTGCTGTTAGCCTTTCATTCATTGATCATTCTATTCCTTTCCACGTACTATCACTGTTGTTGATATCACTATATTTATCACTGTTACTACCATCGTTGTTGTCATCACTGTCATCATAATATTACTATCATCACCACCATATCCCTGTTCCAATAGTATTATTAGCTTTTACTCATTGATTAATCCTATTCCTTACTAATATCACTTTTACCATTATCGCTTTTGTTTGTATTGTCATCATACCATAAGCATCCGTACAACGAAAACCATCTTCACTTCACTCGACGACGAAGATGGTTTCCGTTTCTCACCTCCTCTTCCAGAAATATATTTAGAAATGGTTGAAGTCATTTTCCTTATATTATCCTCTCTCAGTTGATGAACATCTTCCATCGTAGAGAGTTTCGCCAAAGCCACTTTAATTTCAAATAAAATCTCCTGCGTTATCATTTCATCCGCACTGCTATCTAAACCTTGTTTCTGTTTTTCTTTCTTGTATCTGATATCCAGCAAACTGTTATCATCGCCTCTTAACCATATCCTTAATCCACCTCTCCCATTAACTTTTTGTCTGTAGGCATCCTCCATCACCTTCAGTGATTTGCATTGTTCAACAGTATTAGAGCTGTTATATAAAAGAAAAAAATAAAGAGGGGGATTGGGAGGAGGGGATCAATATCTTCTGCCGATGCCTATTGCAGAAAGCTGAACACAACAGATGAACCGTCCAGACTGTTGAGAGCAAGGAGGAAGACGGGGAGGAAGCCGGGGGCAGGTGCGGGAGTGCTGAGACTGGAAGGGTAGAAGAGAACGAAGCAGAGGAGGCGACCGTAACTTCCCTCTCTCTTCCCCTCCTCCTTCTCTAGAGAGATGTGTGCTTCTGTGTGCGCGTGCGCGGACGCGAGCGTAATCTCTACATGTATTGCATTTTTCATTAGTTACATGTACGAGGCGTACATAATTACGTCTATTACCTAACATCTCTTTGATGGTCACACACACACACACACACACACACACACACACACACACACACACACACACACACACACACACACGCGCGCGCGCGCGCACTGCCCCCTTCTCCACACACACTCACCCACCCACTCATTCACTCACTCATATACGTCTTTGATATGATTGAAAAACTCCTTTCCAAAATTTGTTAAGAATATTGCTTACAACAAATTTGTCAGGACCATATGCATCAAAATTACTTATTTCGGGACATAGTGAATGCAATATCATTTTCCACTTGTGGTTGTACATGTACGCTTTCTTTATCCAGGCTATTCTTAAGGAGCTGATATATATATATTTTCAGGTCGGGTATACCTATCCCTCCCTTTTGTATATTATATATTGAGTATTTTCTTTTAATTTTGTCATTTTTGTTGTTCCAAACAAATTTGAAACACATAGTCTGCAATAAAGCAATCTGGGAATCAGGGGGATTCAGTGAAAGTATCCATATGTATACCATTTTTGATAGCACTAATAATTTGAGCACAGCTGCCCTACCTAATGGTGTTATAATTCTTTTTGTCCATATTTTGAACAGGTTTGGACTTCCGAGAATTTATCTTTCATATTAATTTCCGTCATATCCGATAGACTATTCGTAAACCACATCCGTAGAATTTTGAATTTTGAGGGGTTCCATTCCATTTTATAACGGGGTAAATATGTGTTCGTGGAATTTTTCTCTGTACCTAGCCAAATATTAAACGTTTTTTCATAGTTCAATTGAGTCCAATATTTGCTCATTCATAAAGGTTTGCAAATAACTTCTCGTATGATTTCTTATCGTCTTTCTGACGTAAAAGTAGTGTCGTCTGCAAAATGATTTATCTTGAATTCTGTGTTTTCTATCTTTATGCCTTTGTTATCGTGATCTTGCCTTATTTTGGTCGCTAGTACGTCAACACACAAAACAGTTAGATACAGAGATATAGGGTCCCCTTGACGGCAACTCTTCCAATTGAAAAACTTGAAGGCAAGAAGAAAAACTGAAAAAGGAAATTGAAGAAAAAAGGGGACGTGAGGGTGGGAGCGGAGGAGGGGTGCGCATGCGCGCACATGAACTCGCGCTTGTCCACTATATTGATTTTGTGACAAACTCTTTTACAGAACATTACTAGTATGTACAAAAGAGAGGGTCCATCAGGTCATCAACAACATCTATCAGGTAACGATTCAACATCTCTAGCTAACCTGATCTGTCAACTCATACATCCATATCATCTTTCAACATAATCAGGTGCCATCAACATCCCCCATGGCCTTTACTCGACCTCACCTATTAATATTACTAATCAACCTCATCAGTTAACATCATGTATCAATATAACTAACTAATATGACCTTATCGGAACATTCTTCCACACCATGCATATTTGTTATGTCATTTATCTCATTGTTCCCCAGGTCATCAATCTGCTTCATCTGCCAACTCCATCCGTCAACAATACACATCAACCTCACCCCATCAGCATTACCTATTTTACATATCTCATCCAAGTCATGCATGATTACCTTCCATCAACGTCAGCACTGACTGCTCATGTAAATGGAGCTGACCTTCCCAGTCGGTTTTCTCTACAAACATCATCTAACCACAAACATAGCTGAGCAACATCATCCATGGATATCCTTTATGAACAACAATAATCTGCATCACCTTGTATCATACATTGCAAACATAACCAACACCCAACATGATTGACATTATTTCTATTTCTATCCATCAGTAATATTCGTCCCACATCTCATGTAAACTTTTATCCATCAGCATCATCCATCACCATCAGGGATTATTGTACAACAGCATTAGATTCCTACTGACAAACATAAGGTCACAACACGGCCGTTCGTGGAACATACGTGTATACGGTATCAGAGAGGCGCAGGAGGAGACAGCGGACTGCGTCAAGAAATGTGTTGACGTGTTACTCAAAACCTAGGTGACTCTGTGTCGGCAGCTGATGTCGAGGTAGCCCACCGGTCGGGGAGGATGACCACGGGAGGCGCGAGGCCGCACCCCATCATTCTTCGATTTTTTTTTTTTTCACGAAAGAAGCACGGAGAGGTGTTGACCGCCTGGAGAAAATTGAAGCAGACCGGAGTGACTGTAGCAGAGGACTTGACCCAGGCCAACTACAAACTGTTGAAGAAAGCTAGTGCACACTCTGCAACGATGGCCACTTGGTCCTCAAATGGGAAAATGTTGGCAAAGTTGAAAAATGAAAGACCCTGAAAATAGACTTCAAGATAGATATGACTCCTGCTTCAGGAGAGAAATGGCGTGAGTGAATTTGAAATAATCATACACATTTTTTTTGGTGATATAGCAAGAATGTGTGTGTGTGTGTGTGTGTGTGTGTGTGTGTGTGTGTGTGTGTGTGTGTGTGTGTGTTTATGTGCCTGTGTGTGTGTGTGTGTGTGTGTGTGTGTGTGTGTGTGTGTGTGTGTGTGCGCGCGCGCGCGCGCACGCGTGAGCGTATATGAGTGAGTGGATGGGTGTATATGAGTGGGTGTGGGGTATAAGAGTGGGTGGGTGAGTGTGTGTGGAGAAGGGGACAGTGCGCGCGCACAACACGGCCGTTCGTGGAACATACGTGTATATACGGTATCAGAGAGGCGCAGGAGGAGACAGCGGACTGCGTCAAGAAATTTGTTGACGTGTTTACTCAAAAACTAGGTGTCTCTGTGTCGGCAGCTGATGTCGAGGTAGCCCACCGGTCTACAGTCATTGAATGTTAAGAAAGAAAAGCTGCCCCAACTAGACAATTACTATTTTCCTCCTATCATCCAAAAGATACACACTAACGAGAAAATTAATACTGCCATTTATGTGCATGAAGGGGTAAATTACACTGTGTGCCCAAATCCAGTTCCATCAGAATTACTTAGTAGACATTCTTGTGCAGTGACGGTAAAGCGGACAAGGGAAAAAAAGGCACTAATAACAGGGGATTTTAATGCGCGTTCACGATTTTTGGAGAAGAACTGTGAAAACATTACTAGCAACCGTTTCATTGAGATATATTGTTGATTCATCATTGTATCTTTTGAATGACGGTAGAATAACGCGAATCCCTGATAATCCTTATCATAGAGCGACAGCTATTGATCTAACTCTTGTTTCTCCAGATCTGGCGCCAATTTGTAAATGGGATACTTTAAATGATAGCCTTAATAGTGACCATATTCCTGTTATTACTAGCTTTGAACTCTCTAGCACAAAAAACAAGGATCTAACAGAGGATAAAATCCCGAAGTATAATTACAAACATGCTAACTGGGACAAGTTTTTCAGAACTTTTATCAACATTTCATGTTGAAGACGTCGATGATAAAGACATCAATGGATTGTATTCTATATTTACTAATGCAGTCCTAAGTGCTGCTAATCAATCAATTCCCATGTCTAAAACAAAGAAATCATATAAAACACTCTGGCAATATTTGGTGGAACGATGATTGTGAAAAGGCCAAAGCTGAAAAATGGATAAAATTTGAAATTACTTAAAGGATAATTCGATTCCTAATCACCAAGAATAAAAAAAAACAACAACAACAACAACAACAACAACAAAACAAATAGAGTTAACGCAGAAGCAAAAAGACAATATTTGTCATTATTTTGTACTAATGAAGTATATAACTATAAAGATATCCAAAAGGTATGGGAAAAAATGAAAACCATGAAGAATGGGATAAACTTACCTCAATGCCCAATCAAACTGGAGAGTTCAGATATACCCTCTAATCAAGAAAAAGCAGAAGCATTTGCTGATTTGTATGCAAATTGTAGTAGAATTACTGGACTATCAACTGAAAGGAGACAATACAGAAAAAATTAGGAGGAAAGTTATATCACATCAGATCATAGTTTTAATAAACCTCTATTTAAAAGCTATGTAAATTCAAACATAACACTCGATGAAGTAATTGAATGTATTTCACATATGGATAAAAATAAGACGTCTGTTAGACTAGATGGGATATCTTATGAATTGTTAAAGCATTTACCACAAAATGTATTTCAATTTTTACATTCTTTGATATAGAAATGCTGGTCTAACGGTAAAATGCCTCTTATCTGGAAACGTTCAATTGTTATCCCTATGCACAAGCAAGGAAAACCTCGGACTGATAAAAATAGCTATCGACCCATCTCCTTAACATCTCATGTATGCAAGTTAATGGAAAAAAAGAGTCTCAAGTAGACTAGTTCATCTCTGTGAAAAACAAAACATTATTCAAAAAAATCAAGCCGCTTTTCGAAAAGGTCGCTACACTACTGAAGATTTAGTAAAATTTACGACACAAATTAAACACCAGTTTGGCAGACGGAAAAATATTCTAGCAACCTTTTTGATATGAAAAAGGCTTACGATCAAGTATGGCATTACCGATTACTCCAAAAACTTCAAAACTACAATACAGATAATAATATGTATAACTATATACAATTTTTTTTTATCACAACGTTTCATACAGGTAAGAGTTGGAAGCACATATTCTAAGTCCAGAGAACTTCAGATGGGTCTTCCACAAGGCTCGGTTATTTCACCTATTTTATTCAGTATACTCATAGCAGATCGTCCAGATACAGTTTTAGCTCAGTATGCAGATGATATATGCATGTGGATGAAGGTGACAATGAAGCGTAAAACGCCAATTAGAGCACTTAACTATACCAGAAAATTGTACCAACGCGAACTAAATAAAACCGATATATTTATGAAGAAAAATGGACTTTCCTTATCATTAGAAAAAAAAAACACACATGGTACTTTTTAATTCGGGGCATAACCCAGAAAAACTGCCTGATTTCACTATTGGTGGCAGTGTCATTAATTATTCGCAAAGCGTAAGGTTTCTAGGCGTTTATTTATCATCCAAGTTAGTTAGTTAGTTAGTTAGTGTTTATAGGGTCCAGCGGACTACTAGGAGCCAAATCAGGACCTCAGCTATCATATCTGCGGAGTCTCTAGATACAAATACCCACACTAGTATTAACACATCGCTTAAAATTTATAAAGACAAAAGCACAATTATCTGTTCAACTCCAGCAACACCTATATACATTATTAAAACACTATAATTTATAAAATAAGTTTACCTCTTCAAAAAAGAAAAAATAAGATCCACTGAAATCTCACGAAAAAGAACTGATAAATCACTGGTGGAAAAGAACTTCTCTCTGATACACATCAAATCAGCACATTCAGTCAACAAATGATTAACACTGAACAAGCTGTCACATGCAACACACCATGGATGGTCTTCTCTTCTGAGTATCCAACTGTGCGTTATATAGCTGTGCCCAATATGTAACCGTGACAAACCGATTCCTCTTTACGGTTACGTATTACTGATGGGAAAGTATTGATTAAATCTGGGACAATTTTTAAACAATTTATTATGAATTTGATTAGACCATTCACTCTGCCACAGTTCACGACAATACAAACTAGATTTATGACGAAGATCTGAGTGAGGAACAAACTGCACAGGCCTCCTGGAAAGACTTGCACCGAGAGCTTGTTTGGCTGCTTTGTCTACCACTGAGTTACCATAGATTCCCATGTGGCTGGGGACCCAACAGAAAACTATACGCTTTCCCGAAGAGACAAGCTGAGTATGAAGATCATGAATATCCACCAAAACTGGATGTGAAACTTCTCTTGTCGATAAAGCCAACAGTGCCGACAATGAATCCGATAAAATAACGAAATCGTTCTGATCTGACCTGGACACCGCACTGAGAGCCAGATTTAAAGCCTTCAGTTCAGCAGTATAAACAGACGACCAATCCCGCAATCTTAAAAAGGTAGGCTCCTGAAAATTGTTATCACACAAATGGCAGCTGCAGTCTTTCATCTTTTTTAGAACCATCTGTAGAAATCTTGGTGAAATCTTTATAAAGTTTACATTGCTCAAGATAAAGTTGTTTATATGCAGCACTCGAGGTGGCTTCCTTTCGATATTGAGTTAAATATAGATAAATCTCTGGATTGGCTATTTTCCAGGGAGGTGCATCAGTCTGTAATGGACCGTCATCAACAGCATCAAGGTCAATGCCAGCTGCCCCTAAGTGGGGGCAAAATACGAATACCTTTTGAGGAATCTCATTTGACTTTAAGTCATATTTGGCTCTAAAAGGCGGGTTCATGACAATATCATAGGCAGGGTTTTCTGGATTAGCCCTCAGTTTCAGATAATAATTCATGGAAAGACACAATCTCCTTAGCTCCAGAGGGGGTTCACCAGATTCAACAAACAAACTCTCTTTTGGAGATGTGCGAAATGCTCCCAGAGCAATCCGCAATCCTTGATGATGAATTGGATCAAGAGCTTGAGATAAGACTTTCGTGCGGATCCATATACCACACAACCATAATCTAGCTTTGGTCTCACCAAAGCCCGATACAATCGCAACAAAGTTCGCCTGTCTGCACCCCAATCAGTGTGACTAATAACCTTCAAAACATTCAAACCTGACTGGCAAGATTGTTTAATGTACTTAATGTGAGGCAAAAAAGAAAGCTTACTGTCAAAAAAATGACCCCCCAAAATTTCACTTGTTTGGATACTTTAATTACCTGACCATTGAGATTGATAGCTGGTTCTAAGACCTGAGATCTTTTCCTATGGAAATGAATACACTCTGTCTTAGTGGCTGAAAACTTAAATCCATTTTCAGTGACCCACTGCTGAACACGATTAACACACAACTGAAGTTGACGCTCAGCTGCAGCCAAGGTTTTCCCCTTGGCAGAGATGGAGAAATCATCAACAACAATGACTTATCAATCCCAGACTTTACTGACTGAACGATATTATTAATCTTGAGATTGAACAGAAGGAGAAAGGATGCCACCCTGAGGAACACCCATCTCCTGCTCAAAAGGATCCGAAAAGGTAGAATGAAGTCTAACACTGAAATGCCCTGTAGACAAAAAAATTAGCAATAAACATTGGTAAATTACCTTTGAAATCAAATGCCTTCAAGTCCTGAAGAATTCCATACCTCCATGTTGTGTCATAGGCTTTTTCTAAATCAAAAACAATAGAAACGACATGTTCTCCATTAATCAAAGCATTCCTGATAAAAGACTCATATCGAACCAGGTGATCAGTAGTACTGCGGTTGTTCAAAAAATCCACACGGGAAGCATCCAATGCCCCAAGACATTCTAACTGCCATAACAATCGAGAATATACCATTCTCTCCAAAGTTTTACATAAGCAACTAGTAAGAGCTATAGGACGATAGTTGTTAGGATCCGAATGATCTTTCCCTGGTTTAGGAATAGGAACAACAACCGCCTCTCTCCAAGATTGTGGAAAATATCTTGAACACCAAACATGATTAAACAGTGACAACAACACCTTTAAACCATCAGCTGGCAAATGTTAAATAAATTGATAATGAATGTCATCTGGTCCTGGAGCTGAGTTGTTGGATTTCAAAATGGCGTCCTTTAACTCATCCATGCTGAAAGCGCAGTTATAATCCTCAGAACTATCTGTATTTATCATCCAAACTTACGTGGAATCAACATATAGACTATATATTAAATAAAGCCAGAAAAGCTTTACATTTTCCCAAAATTATTAGTAAACAGCGATGGGGTCAAGAGACAAAAGCCCTTTTATGTCTTGCTAATTCCTTAGTTCGTTCGCGTTTAACCTATGGCCGGGAATCTTTTTTTTTTAGTGCACCAAAACATTTATTAAACAAACTACAAAGTATAGATTGCAAAGCCTTTAAACTGGCACTAGGAGTGCCGACTCACGCTTGCAATCTGGATCAAATAAAGAAGCAGGAAACTCTTCCTCTTGATGAACATAGGAAAATCCCTGCAGCTAAGTTTGTATTAAAAAAAGTTGTATTAAAATCCTTTGCACATAACTCATTCTGTAATGAAGAAACAAAGTTAAATTCTAAGCATGACTTTGTTAACAGGGCTAAGACAATACATTATCTGCAACCAATTAATTCGTTTGTCTCCGACATGATTAATTCTACAGAATTAAAAAAAAAAAAAAAAAAAAGCAATTAAGCCATCTTTTTTTACCTGTACCATCTTGGGAACAAATTAAACCTACTTTTGACATTAATCATACAGAATGGAGCAAAAGTCAATCTCCAAACGTTCTGAAAAATTAGTTAACGATCACATGGAAAATTACTATGGTGATTACATTAAAATATTAACAGATGGATCTGTACTTGATAATGGCAATGCAGGTTCAGCATTTGTAATTCGTGAAGGGGCAATTCTAATTAATATAAATAAATCTAGATCTGCACGAGTATTATAATCACATTGAAAAACTAGCAAAAGATAATTTTGATAACATGCTGAAGACACCAGATAGCCAATATTCACACAATTGTATAAAAAGCGTCAGCACAATAAATTCCAAATTAATTTTAAGTCACATATCTGATACAAGTTCAAGACATGTTAGTTCTCTGATGTTCAAAATTCGTTTAAATGCTTTTGAAAAAAAATTTTCAAAAGATATTAGATGTGTATGTGAAATCAAATTTCCATCAGCCATCTGATTTTACACTGTCCTGGTATCACAGAATCAATGACGAAAACTACACAGGATTTACCGACTCGTCAAATACATTAACTGTTCAGGAAGTGTTAAATGACTTCCATCTTCTTAAATGTCTCTCAGAAGTTTTACACCTTAGTCCTATTGGTCTTTTCCTTTGAATAGTTAATTTATTGTTTGATTCAATTGTTGTTATACTAATCTTCTGTTAATAGTCAAGTCACGTTTGATATAGATAGTAAACCTCACTTCCTTTCTACTAATTCTGTCATTTTCAACAATTCATATCCCATATAAAGTTTGATCATTATATACAATTGTAGGTGTAAACATGCAGGGAAAAACACGTAATTTTTACTACCACACACTCTCTAAACAATATTAGCGCATGCATAAGCAATCTCTTCTTTCATACCTTTATTTCTTCTATCCCCCCCCCCCTTCCCGTCTAATATCACTTAAGGGTGAACAGACGTAAAACTAAAGAACGAACACACACCCACACACACACACACACACACACACGACGCACTGTCAAAGGAAGTCGCACTATTTGTGCTGTCCTAAAAATGTGAAAGTTGTTCAACTCCAGATGATATATGTGTGAAATTTTTTTTTGCAGGAAGTTGTATTTCCCCAATACTGTTCGTGTTGGCAATGGAAGTTATCTTGAAAGCAGCAACAAGCAACGCAAGACAAACAGACCTTGGCGATGGATACAAGATGCCCCCTCTCAAGGCCTTCATGGATGACACTACAGTGATTTCATCCAGAGAAGACGAGACACGTCACGTGCTGGAGAGGCTGGACGACATGGTTGCCTCATCCAGAATGAAGTTCAAGCCAAAGAAATCACGGAGTCTCTCACTGAGGAAAGGAAAAGTAGCCGAATCTGTGGTCTTCAGTGTTGCCAACCAGACCATTCCAACAGTCACAGAAGAGCCAGTCAAGAGCCCTTGAAGATGGTATGATGATACGCTGAAAGACACACGAAGAGCAAAAGAAACCAAACAAATGTCGGAAGAAGGCTTGGAGACCATTGACCAGTGTGGGCTCCCTGGCAAATACAAGGTCTGGTGTCTGCAGTTCATGCTGATACCAAAGCTCCTATGGCCTCTGATGATATACGACATCTGCACCAGCATAGTGGAGGCAATGGAAACCAAAATCAACAAGTTGGTGTCCCACCCTGTCTGACTGACATAGCGCTGTACTGTCGCCAAGCAAAGCTGAAACTACCACTGAAATCCATCCTGGAGGAATATAAAGAAGGGAAGATCAGACTTCAAAGCATGCTGGAGGACTCAGGAGACAGGGTAGTAGAAGCAATCAAACCCAGCTGAAGACAGGCAGAAAATGGAAAGTTCAAGAGGCGATGGATTCTGCAAAAGAAAGTCTCAAGGTCAGAGAAATAACAGGACACACACAGACCAACAGACAAGGACTGGGGGTGACCAAAACTGAATGGTGGTCAAAGCCAAAGGAAAAGTCAAAGAGACATGATGATTCAAGAGATGAGAAAAAAAGAAGAAGACCAAAAAAGACTCCAAAAAGCAGTCCAGCAGAGCCAGCAAGGGCAATGGACAACGTGGAGAATGCACTCCAAAGAAGCCTCACTTGGAATGACATTTGGCACATGGCCCCTCTCAGGATCAGCTTCATTCTCAGATCTGCATATGATCTTCTGCCTCAAATGCAAACCTGGTGAAGTGGGGAAAAAACAGACGATCCTTCATGCCCCCTCTGCCATGAAAAACGAACAGTGGAGCATGTCCTAAGCTCATGTAAAGTAGCCCTGGCTCAAAAAAGGTACACATGGAGGCACAACCAAGTGCTCAAAGAGATTGTACAAGTAGTGTGGGCTAGTACCAACACCACAAAGGGAAAATTAGGACTCCAAAAGCACCCACAACATTCTTCACGGCAGGAGGCAGCGAATCGTGGCCAAGAACAACAGTGCCACTCGGAACATGCAGGCAGAGTCTGCTGGACGGGGCAGATGACTGGGAGTGCACAGCAGACCTCCCAGAATGGAATAGTCACCCAGAGATCATCAGCGAGAGTGGCATGAGACCAGACATAGTAGTCCACTCTCAGTCAACCAAGCAGCTGATCATGATCGAGCTCACGGTGCCATATGAGAACAGAATGGAGGCAGCTCAAATCTACAAGACTGAAAGTATGCTGATCTGGCAAACAGCCTGAGGAGAGAAGGCTATCAGGTCAAAGTCCTCACTGCAGAAATTGGAGCTAGGGGGTTTGTAGGAACGTCTGCATACAGCCTCCTCATGAAAAAGCTCTCAGTTGCAGGGCAGGGAGGGAAAAAACCAGAGCCCTGAAAGCAATGGCAGAAGCGGCAGAGAGGTGTTCAAGTTGGATCTGGTCAAGGGGGGGAACAAAGTGAGCTTCATAAGGCTTAACTTCCCTACAAATATCAGGTGTCCCTGTGGCTCAGTGGTTAGTACGCGAGTCATTAAGTGGAAATGAGCATGTCCAGAGGGGTTCGAATCCCAGCCATGGCTCGTCCCAAGATGGGGAAAAAAAGGGGGCAGCAGAGGGATATCCGGTGTCATGAACCGGGTGTGGCCCAACCCCCCTAGAGTGTCAGGAGATAAGGGCCGAAACACTTGCTTGAATGGGGCTTCTCTTCTGAGGACTCTCTGCTGCCACGCTCTCCACGAGTTTCTTTCTACTATGAAGGTACTGTCCATTAGTGGTGTTGTTAGTTCTTGCTGATAGTTTTTGATTTTGTGTTAATTGCTTTTTCGTTTTTTATACTTAATTCAGAAGATGTGAACGATAAATCGATTCCATTTTCAAATCCCCGGCAAAGAAGTGTGGTGCACGTGCGTACCTGAGAAATGTGCCCTGCCATTACCGTCGTTGAATGTTGAACACTGTTCTGTGAAAAGATGCTCCGTGTGTAAAGTCAATGAGTATGGTACTGGTGACACATGTGCGTATGTGTGCGGAGTGGTTCTGTGTTTTTGAACTGCCTGATGTCAGAACAAACGTCCGTGAACGAAAACCCACAGGCACATGAAAACAATGAAATTTCAAGCGAAAGGAATTTCTTCACACCGCTGACATAATACAAAAACGTTTTTGGTGCGGAGCACAGGAATTATGTGTTTGGCGAAATGCTCTTCTACATCGTTACTCAGCGATCTCTGACAGCTCCTTTAAACTACAAGTGACTGATTACAACCGAAACGATCAGATACTATCATTTCCTTCCTTACACTGGATCACCGACCTTCCCACTGCTCTAGCTAAAACCACCATACGTCTTTTTTTTTTTTAAAATCAACTAAAAGAATTACTATTACTCTTTATTTTGTAACTAATCAAGACTCGGGCACACTGCTGTGTCAAGGAAGGGATTGCTCCCTCTGGGATCTTGAAGAGTGTGAAAAACTAAAACATATTGTGTCACGGGACGCTATGCCGGATATGAAAAAAGCACACACACCCCCAACTAACCCACTAAACAGACAACACGCCACACAAGAACTGACAACAAAACACAAAATTTTATTCACAACAAAACAATCAATGAGCGGAATATCCTATGAATACGCCACAGACCCCAGCCTGAAAAAACACACAGTTCCTACGGCCAAGGCAGCCACAATAAATTATTTTACCCCTTATCCAGCTACAGTGTGCAGAGTTCCTTAGGCCATCAGTATGTTACACTTAGCATAATATAAGTCAACCCTTTTCATGACCACAACTTTTCGCCACCCCCCAAAAGCAACAACAACAACAACAAACAATAACCAAACTATACTAACTTCATATTACACTATTCATTTTGCGTATATTTCACTGTGCACGTTCATCCCGTCAGTCACACCTTTTTTTTTATTCAACATGCATCCTTCCTGTACGCACACCCAAACCCAATGTCTTCAGGTGTTATATCGCCACCAAAAAAACACACACACACACACACACACAAAAAATCAACACAAAAAAGAAAACAGGCCACACGACGACGACGTTGACAGTCTCACGACGGCGACCGTGACGGTGTCCAGACGAATCTGCCTGCCGAAGGCGCGGATGACACAGGTGATGGTGACACTCAGAGCTTCCAGACTATCAGTGGCATTCGCAGTCACTGCCAACACAACGGCGACAGCGACGACTGCCACCAACCACAGTGACAACTCACACCCACGGCGGCGACGACACCCCTCAATGGCAGCGATCACGGAGAGAGATGTCGGCGATACGCGGAATCAGCAGCGGCGGCGACAACAGCAACGACGCCACCAGCAACGGCGATAAACAGCCACGGCGACACAGCAACGGCACACACACAGCGACAGCAGCAACCAGCAACGGCGCTAGCAGCAACGGCGCCAGCAGCAACGGCGCCAGCTAATGGCCAGGCTGTGAAGACCCGACGGGATGGGGAGAAAGGGAAAAGGGATGTAGCATTGGAAAAAGGGAAAGACTGGGACAACAGTCAGGCACAGCAGGATGGGGAGTGCAGATGGGGTAACCGCAGGCACCTGCCACGATCTCCGGACAGTCAGGGACAGGAATGCCCCGACTAAAACGGCCCTGCACTGCTGGTGTACCGGGCCACAGGATGGTGGGAATGCGCCCTCACCTGCACTGAGATGGCTGTTACCCTCCAACCGTAGATATGCACAACTACATACATCACTAACGTAACTCCTTAGTTCGCCCCTTCCCAGGATTTCCTTTAAGCCCCCCAGAGCCTATTAGCTCTATAAACGAGTTACATCTATCACCATCTCACTTCGTTTATACCACCAAGTTACACTCCTCTTTGCGTTGCAGCATACACAAGGGCTACTTTATAATACACCTTCCAACACACACATTCTCAGTCATATTGTAACGTCCACAACCAATATGTCTCGATTCCAAAGAAAACCAATGGGACAGGCCGGACAACTATATCTCCGCACCAATCACCCAAGGCATAAGCACACTCCCACAAATAACCCGCAATGTAGAAACAATCTTAACCTATATTATTGAATTAGGGTGCCACCCTATATAAAACCGCGCTGCTTGACACTAGTACCTCTTCATACAACTACACAATACTTATCCTTTCCAATACTTCCATGACACGGCACAATCATAACCTCTACAGCACCCTGTCTATGCTTCCCGAAAGTATTTCCATACGAACCCCCTGACACGAATAAGTACCAAATCAATGCTAACACCAGGATCGAACCAATGACAACTATTTATATTTTCGTTCAAAACTTCATAATCAAATTTCCTTCTTTTCCTTTTTCCTTTTCCCCCCTGTTTCCACCTCTCAACACAACCCGTTGGTCAAAACCCACCAACAACACACTTTTCTCAGCTTGCTTCGTTTTACTCCTTATTTTTCCCATTTCTCCCTCTTCCTTTTCCCTAAGAAAACTCGAAATTGATCAAAACATGAGTCATATTATTTACACCGTTGTACAAGTTGACAGAAATGTGCACAAGACAACACTACCCTCAACTAATACGACACTACTATCACCTTAATGAACTCAACATACCTGCTACAACACAAAACGACGACAACTGCGGCTGGCCACCCCAGCACCTGAACCTCAGGGTCGCAGCACACCGAAACACCGACACCCGCTCGACCAAGAGCAAAACGCTCACAAGGATCGGCTCACCATATTGACCGAAGTCAGACTCACAGCACAAACGCTGGCACCAGAGCGAGAGCCCAACTGCTCCTTACCAAGGATCTTGACCGAAGTCAAAGCCCTAATCGTCCATGTTGGCATAAATGACTGCCCGTTAGGACAGGTCACAGTTCAAAAAAGGACACAGTTGATTAACCTGTGTCATCAAGCTTTCCCTACTTCAAAAATAGCATTCAGCTCCTTAATTCCAGCAAAGGGCAGACACAATTTGAATAATTCTGTTTTCCCGACAAACCAAAATCTTAGAGAAGTTGTTTCCAGTCTGAAGCTACTTTTATAGACAACACCGATACAATTATTGCCGCTTCTGGTGCTCCTAAGCTGGCCATGTAAAGACCTCACCCACCCCAGTTTTAAGGGTACAGCTCAGATGGCCTCTAAATTCAAGAGCACTGTCTTGGACTGGCTGGTAGACACACTGCCACAACGCAGAGGTCACCGGACAGGGTGAGATTTGTCAAACGGTCGGCAGAGAGGGAAACAAATATTCACGGGATTTTCATTTCAGATTCAATGCTGGCAATGTCAGATTTAACGATGCCATCCTTTCTGACATGTCTCCCAACCAGCTGTTGCACTCCGCTCCTCACGGTATTCCTCACACCTCCCAGCCTGTCCCCAGCTTCCGTGATACCTGGTATGCTTACCCATCCAACTATTCCTCACAAGCTAACCATGAGAATGCTCCTGATGCCCGTTTGTCAAATGACCCTTCTACTCCTATGGGTAATGTTAGCCAGCGTAGTTACTATTCACATTGTCAATCTCCTTTTAACACAGAGGGCCCAAACCAGGCCTCTAGCTATGCCTCTGTCCATCGTTCCGACTTCCCGCGCCAACAGGATCCTGGCTGCAACAATGGCCAGGTTAGAAACCGTGCCATACCCCCTTTACAGTCCATGCAGCATTTCCCTTCTTTGGTGAGGCAAACTAATGACCAGAATCGATGCTTTCAGCCAGAACTTCATCCTAAACCCACCCCACACAGACTGCCTGACTCCCATGTACATCCTGACATAGAGTCAGGGTCACCGTACTACGATCGGAACCCGGATCTCTTCCCTGTCCAGCGGGAACTGAACTCAATGTCCAGTACCCAGCCCATGTTTCACACTAATGACATGATCCGTTATTTGCACTGGCTGAAACATGATGACATCTCACATGTTGAACATTCAACATAATCGTCAATTGTGAATGTATATGTAAATGCATTACATTAAGCAGTGTCAAGCGCCTATTACTGCGTTCACAGCATGTCTTTTACTGGTTTGAACAATCCTGCTGCGTCGTTGTCTGCGTGCTTTGGATGAACACGCGCGTACGTATGTGTGTGGAGGCGGTGGGAGGGGGGAGGTCATGGGGGTGGGAGTCAGAGGGAAGAGAGCGAGAAAGGGAGGGAGGAAGAGGGAGGGGGCGCTGAAAAGAGAGAGAGAGAGAGAGAGAGAGAGAGAGAGAGAGAGAGAGCATGGTGTGTGATGCAGTTGCCCACTCATAAGGGTTAAGATTGTGCTTTCTTGTTGGTTTTCTTTAAAGCGTTTTGCTTACGTTCGTACAAACGTTTCTTGGTATTGTTCACGTAGTGTTTCCTTTTTTTGTCTTTGAAATACTCTATAGGTTTTCACCTTGTGCTGTGTGAAAATTACACAGATTAATTTGTAATCTATTTTCAATCATCAAATCATATATATATATATATATATATATATTGATTCGTGGTTTCTTTGATACTTGTGATGTTTAGATTTGATACTTTGTTTGATTTACCCACCCTGTCTTCTGATTTTTTATATGATTTTTCCCCATATCATTATCAGAATTTCAATAGTTAGGCCACTCGTTTAGAAAGTGAACATTTGTTTTATAAATAAGCAGTGATTTATATAGTGTGTTCCCTCTCACCATTCTATTTAAGCCATACCTAGTGCTATACACTGGAACATGCCTAGGACTTTAGACATATGGCCATCCAAACATGGACTTCGCGTAGGATACCTTAACATCAATAAGCAACAAACGAAAAAGATGACATTGCAACTATACTTCGCAGTGATGGAAACAGTTTTCATGTATTTTGTTTTTCTGAATCCCGATTATTTTCTGATATATCAGATGCAGAAATGGACATGCTAGGATACCAAGTAATGCGACTAGACCCCTATAAACCAAATCCACTGGCTTACTTATATATCATGCTTCCTCATTAAAATGTAAAAGCCTAGTTAATTTTGAAAATTATGGTGTTGAATCTGTCTGGATTGAAATAAGTATGAAAAATAGCCAACCGCTTGCAATAGGCTTTGTCTATAGAAACCCATCAGAAACCACTGATTGGCAGGACAGATTTAATGCAATATGGGATATAGACCATTCTAAGTTATGAGACATTATTTTAGGAGATTTTAACGTTGATCTGTTAAAAACAAAATCAAAGTGGTATCAAAACTATATATCACATAATTTAGAACAGCTAATCGATAGACCAACACGCATAACTGAACATTCCGCTACTCTAATAGATCATATTTACACAAATGCAAAACAATCCATTATCGAACTTTGTTCCCCTCCCTATGGCTGCAGTGATCACAACCCAGTTTGCCTTACTTGGTTCAAAAACCGTGTAAATATT
>JADBJO010000066.1:557500-587500 GCA_016801955.1 Conus betulinus
ACTCCTGTTACAAAAAGTACCTGAGTTTGCTTATCCAACAAAATTTCGTTTTCAAACGTGCTCTCTATAGCGTTGAATTTGTTTGATCAGTAGGATCGACTTTTTCGGTTTGTTTTCACCTGTTTGCAAGTGAAAGTGGAAGCAGTATTTTGCCAATCAGAGTTGGTGTCTGTTTCTCTGTTAGAGTGGGGTTTTATTTGGTCTACCTCTTCCGCTTAGTGTTGACTCTCTCTGTACAAATAGTTTCCTCTCCTTTTCAAAATTCTGTGCATGTAACGCCCTCTTTTCTGTCACGTCGCTTTATCTGACTCTGCTTTCTTTTCTTTTCTTTTTCTCTTTAAATCTTTGTCTTTCTTTATGACTGTCTATCGTTTTTCTACCTTTGTGGACCATTGTCCTGCCTTTGTACTGGAAATTCCTTTCACCCTTTTTCTGTGTCGCAGATTGACTGTGTCAGGCTAAAAAAAAAAACACACACAAAACTAACGACTAGCTAGTGAGCATTACGCGCACTGCCAAGGGTATATACTAACGGTCCATTTTGTGCCATTTCTTTGTCCAAATGGCATTTCAAGTTTTTTTTTCTTTGCTTGTTTATTTATTTGTCTACATGCCCTGTTTCATGTAAATGCGTTTCTTTATTTTGCACTCTCTATCTCTCTCTCGCACTGACTGTAAAAAAAAATCCACTATAAGAGAAAAAAGGGGGATGGGGATGGGGATGGGGTGGTGGCGGGGGGGGGGGGGGGGGGGGGGGGGGAGAGTACACGATCTTCTCCTCATTTAAGAAAAAAAAAAAAAAAAACAGAAGCAAAACAAAACAAAACAAAAACCCACACCAAATTCAACACAGCCAAATCTTGTCACAGAAACATGAAGTTCAATACATATATACCTGGCATTCCCAAACAGGCGACTGGTCTCCGAACAAGTGTTTCGTGTTCGGAGTTCGCGTGTCAATTTATATTGGTGTTCACCAGCTCCAAGCAGTCAGCGCACACAGGCACGCGGAGACCCACGCGCTCGCATCTCATTATATCTGTCTCATTGTTCTTTTACCTGCCTGCTTTCTGTGGGGATGCATCTCTGCTGGTGAGATTCAGTCTGATTTGATATCAGTCACAAGATTTACATAATTCGTCGCATCACATGCTCAACACACAGACAGACAGACAGACAGACAGACAGACACAACACACAGACACACACACACACACACACACACACACACACACACACACACACATGCACGCACCCACGCAGGCAAACACACACACACACACACACACACACACACACACACACACACACACACACACACACACACACACATACACACACACACACACACACACACACACACAGGCGCGCGTGCAAGAACACACGCACACGCAAGCGCGCGCACGCACACACACACAGACACACAGACACACACGCTCACACACACGCAGCGAGAGAGAGAGAGAGAGAGAGAGAGAGAGAGAGAGAGAGAGAGAGAGAGAGAGATGATTTGTACTCACAGCTGCAGCCCTCACGAGAGAGAGAGAGAGAGAGAGAGAGAGAGAGAGAGAGAGAGAGAGAGAGAGAGAGAGAGAGAGAGACAGAGAGTGACAGTGACACAGAGACAGAGACAGAGAGAGATGATTCATACTGATAGCTGCAGCCCTCAAACTGATTTTAGTTTTAATTACAAAGCTTTCGCCTGCGGCTTGATCACTATGCAAATCCCTCTTTCCTCCCCCTTCTTTCCTTATCTGCGTCATTTCAATACATATTCTTCCTGTGTTTGTGGGTCAGTGGATTCTAGTCTTGTCTTGTCTGCCAAAATGACCAAGCCAGAAGTCGGAAACTTTGCCACAAATACATGAAAAACAGATCCCGGGTGAAGGCTACAGCGGGCATGGATCGTTTTGCTGTGTCTGTGTATAAAGACGAATGCACAACCTCACAGACGCAGATAGACATACAGACACACAAGCAAACACACACACACACACACACACACACACACACACACACACACACAACACACACACACACACACACAACAAAACACACTGCAAACGTTTAAAACTCTTTCTTCTGTAAATTCTTTGATCATTTGAAAAACGTTGATCTCTTTCAGAAATTCAAAGATCACATCAAGTGGGACGTCTCTGAACAAGGTTTTCATGGAGTGTGCGGTAAAATGTTTATGTCTCACATTATGCAAGTCCCAACGCGCTGAAAGAATACGTGAGCGGGTCGTGAATAATGAACCAGTGGAATTCCCCATGAGTTTGCTGAAGGAACGTCTCCACTGAGCGCGGTATGGCGATTCATGGGTCGCACAGGGGCTGTACAAAGACCTCAGTGAATGAAAAGGAACGCACAGTGCCGGCTGATAAGACGTAGGGAAAACCAAGGCAGGATTTAAACCACAGTGCCAAAGACGTCAACACTGATTCTTCAGGCGAGGAATTTTTACAGGCTGTCGATGCAAAACACCAGAAACTCATCTTGCCACTCGTATGTGCAAAACAGGAATGAGAGAAATGAGAGATATTAGATGAAAAAAATAGCCCACAAATCGAATGCGCTGATAGGAAAGAGCACACTCGAGCACAAACTAGTCACGTTAGGAGACATTGTCTAAGGATTATGCAGGGACGCCTCCAGAGAGAAAAGTAGTCAAAGACAAAGATACATCCTCAAAAATTCAGACGCCAACGGTAAAATGGATAAATCCGGAAGAGAAAGAGGAATCTCAAAGAAGGAAACAAAGGCTGCCTGAGTCGTTGAATTGAAAAGGTCATAGAAGGTCCGGAAGTACCTGAAAGCACATTCTTCTAAGAGAGCAAGTTCGTTGCCACTCGTCAGCATCCCCTTCGTATGCGCATTACCCCCCATTTCACTTCCATACTTCAGCATCTGACCTGAACCCCCCCCCCCCCCCCCCCCCCCGTCCCCCCCCCCCCCCCCCAACCATGAGAACTAACAAAAGTTTAGAAAGAGAAGGCACAGACAAACAGAGTACAGGACAAGACAAGAGAGGGGTTACTTACCACCAAAACTACAGAGTACAAGACAAGTATCTTATCCTGTACGCTGTTTGTCTGTGTCCTTACCGCCAGTAAAACAAACAGAGAACAGGACAAGACAAGTGTTTTGTCCTGTACTATGTTTGTGTCCTTGGCGGCAAGTAACCCCTCTCTTTCTAAATTTTGCTTCATTTTCCGCCCTCAGTCACTTCGTTTTGAAACTAATGAGAACTAATGCTCAGCATTTTCACCACTTCCTAACACTTGCCTAAAAGATGGGAGGTTTCTTGGGAAAAGGTTTTCAACCAAAGTCATAAAATACAGGAAATAAAACTTAAATGGCTGCAGCTTCGTATCGTACACAGGATTCTTGGAACTAACGTAATTTTAAAGGAAATGGGGATAGTTGGGAATAACAACTGTGATTTCTGTAGAAAAACTAAGGACAATATAGAGCATATTTTCTGGGAGTGTCATTACTCAAAACAGCTTTGGGAAAATTTGGAGAGACTGCTAAAATCAAAATGCTGCTTTCCATATACAAACTTTACACTTCGTGAGAAAGTTATACTTTTTGGATATGATGAAATCATGTCTACAGACTCGGTTTTAGATTTAATAATTCTTTTAGGAAAACAGTATATCTATAAATGCAAATTTGACCATTGTCTTCCTGATATAGTCTCCTTCCAAAGGTACCTACTTTCACGTTATAAAATCGAAAAATACAATGCAGATATAAATTGGAATGGGACATGTTTTTAAAACAAGATGGTTACCATATTTACCACTTATAGAAACGGCATGAAAAAAAAAAAAAGGGGCGAAAAGAAAGAAGGAAAAAGATGAAAGAAATATGAAAATTGTAATTTTGTAAGTGATATTTTCTCCAGTAAATTTTGCATTGACAAAACAATTGGGCTGGATTCATCAATGACTACAATGTTTAGAAGGCATCAACAATTATGAACATACATGTATACAATGTCTTTATTCTTGCTTATGAACATACATGTATACAAATGTCTTTATTCTTGCTGATTTTGCTGTTTACATCTATATATTGATCGATAGCTGTTCGTTACATGGATGTACGTGTACGTGTGTGTGTGTCCTTTTTTTCATTGCTCTTTTTTTTTTCCTTTGAGTATGTTTGGTAAAAAAAAATTATTTCTCTTTATGTTTAAATGTTGTTATGTTCCAGTGTTGTTACGTTGATTAAAACGAATTAAAAAAGTTCGCCTGACTCATCACTTTGTCATGGGCCGTCATAGAAAATAGAGGGGAGTGGGAGGGGTGGGGAGCGAAGCAGGATGGAGGGAAGGGGGTGTGCGGTGAGGGGAAATCAAATCCCATGATCTTTGACGTTATGCTGACCTCAGTTTCAGTAACCCTTCACACTTTTGTCTGTGGTGAGTTGGTATCGACGTTTTCAGTATTGGGGAAAATCCCTGGGATTCGTCGTTGGGTGAATGTAGAGCGGGGCAGCGAGGGGATTCATCTGCAAGAAGACACTGACTCATTCTGGCAGTACGAGTTAGCAGTGAATGCCCTCTTTAAGGGGGGCTTGTACATGATGTCCTGTGTGCGTATTTTAGAACAGGCAGTACTGGTCAGCTCCTTGTCACAGCAGCAGTGCAGTGACTCCTCCAGTTGGTTTGCCTTCTGAAAACCTCATTTTGACAACTCGCTGTAAATATGCTGTTTCAGGGCATGGGACCGCAGGAGAGCGGAAGGAAGAGGAAGGAGAGGAAGAAGGTGTGTGTGTGTGTGTGTGTGTGTGTGTGTGTGTGTGTGTGTGTGTGTGCGCGCGCGCGCGTGCGTCTGTGTGTGTGTGTGTGTGTGTGCGCGCGCGCGCGCACGCGCGTGCGTGTGCGTGTGTGTGTGTGTGTGTGTGTGTGTGTGTGTGTGTGTGTGTGTGTGTGCTGGTATGTGTGTGCTGGTGTTTGGGGGGGGGGGGGGGGGCGGAGGGGGAATGGCCGGAGACACCGGCAGACAACTGTTTGCTGTCAGAGGCCTCGTACAGGTGGTGTGCGATTAATGCCGGGATCTTTATCCATTCAAAGATCTATACATGGTGTTTAATCTGTAATAGATCCGGGCGTCCTGTGTCATTTTGTATCTTGGTGGTTTGGAAATGATGGGGTCTGTCAACAACACGCCGGCTCCAATCAATCTGTAGGGCAAAACTGATCTGAGACCAATCTAACCCGCTTGTTCAGCTGATGAAATAATAGCTTGCGCCGCGGAATTATGAAATTCCACCACTGCTGTGACTGTTCAGTGGTCATTACATTCTGTTCTGAATCTGAGGGGAGAGGGTTCGAAGCCCGCCTTGTGGGTATAGTGTGGAAAGATATCTTTTACCCCCCCCCCCCCTCACCCCACATTCTCTCCGTTCTTTTTTCTCTCTTCGCCATTCCGTTGCCCTACCCCTTTTCAACTCCATCTTTCAATACGTTTTCTGGTCGAAAATGTGCTTTCTCAATTACCTGGTACTAGGATGATCCTAAAATTCGATTTTTGTTCTGTATTTCGGGTCCTCCACATAGGGCTACAGTCACTTTGTTTAGGGTGGTGGTGGCTGGGAGGACGTGAGGGGTATGCAGTGCTCGGATGAAGGAAAACTGTTTATTTTGTACGTTTGAAATGTCTCTCAAAATTGGCTGCCAGGGTTTACAGTTCTGCAGAGTCCTCCATGGATGATGCGGTGTCATTTGATTCAGCACGGTCACTCACAGCAGACTCCCGCCTTAGTGGACCCGACATGAAGTGGAGCACCCTCGGAGTTCTTATCATCACTTCATGTCAAAAGTATTTCCCCTTTTCCTCTTTTTCTGTCCTATTTCTTGCCTTAACACTGCCAAAATTCTGTGATGGGAATTGACATTTGATGAGTTAAGCTTAGCTGAGGACCATATGTTATCCTTTCCTGTACTTTCTGCCCGTTATAATGCGCTTTGTGCACTGCATGGCATCCAAGAGACTGATACGAAACCTTTCATGAAATTTAATTCGTGCTTTGATTGATTTTTTTTAACAGAATTTAGTATGTTTGAAACAGTTCTCTTTCCACAAGGCAGCCGGTATCTCATTCACGTTGCTACTAGCAGCCAACACGTTAGGGGCATCGAGTTATTCAAAGGATAGGGATGGCATTTTATTTCTGTCCCCTCATCTTTCATTCCTCTTTGAAAGGGATGGGAATAAACACGGCTGTAAATACTGCACTTTGACCGTGCAGCACCAATCAGATTGATGTTGACGGTTCTGAGGTGACGTTGAACTCTGCTGTACTGTGTACCGCGGGGGGAGGAAAAGTGCAATTAAACAGGACTTTTGTTGACGGTTCTGAGGTGACGTTGAACTCTGGTGTACTGTGTACCGCGTGGGTAGGGCACACTGCAATTAAACAGGACTGCGGAGTCCAAACGGATCATAGGCGGTCACGTCCTTTCTTCACTGAATTTAGATGACGAGTGATGACAGCCTCTCTTTCATCTCTGTCTGTCTGGCAGCTTCCACTTCCTTTCTAAATATAATATGTGCAGACAGGCTGCACACCAAAAATGAATGCGCCAAGGTCTTGCTTAAAACCTTTACCGTGCTTCCTGGACCTTCCATGACCCAGTGACTCAATAAAAACATCATATCTTACGAACGGATACAGCTATGCTCACAAAATCTTAGGAGTTCCTCAACGATCTTGATAGCCGTTGGTCACAGAAATTTCATGTATGAGCACAATCAATTATTATGGTAATTAGTCGCGGTTCCCCCAGAACCCATACATTTTAATGGGTCTTACAAGACCCGCGTGATCTGAACTGGGATAAGTAGTTGCAAAAGCCTCTACAAAATGTGTGGGTCTTGGGCGCACGATCGGTCTGTGTAGTCAAAAATGTCATCTCGAGTATTTATAGACTGGCGCAACTGGAATGTTTTGAGAATTTGTGTTGTGTGTGTGTGTGTGTGTGTGTGTGTGTGTGTGTGTGTGTGTGTGTGTGTGTGTGTGTGTGTCTGAAAGTTGATTATCCACTTTTTCTTTCATATGGCCATCAAGGTACAAACCAGATGGTTCTAAGCAGACAGATTAAAAGCAAAGGAATGGGATTATTTTGAGTGCTTGACGCTGCCGTAAAGATGGGGTCATGGGTGAGTGCAAAGGCTTGAAATGTGTGTCAGTTAAGGGGAAGGTTTATGTACTCGAAGATCACTTGTGATTTCCTCAGCGAAGATCCTACAAAACAAAGGGGAAAAATTGGTGGAGAGTTGTTCTTTTGATAAATTTTTAGTTTAAGATTAAATACTGGCTCAAATTCATGGCAGGCCTCAAAAGTTTTCATGGGTTATATAGTGTTTTGGTGGCAGACCCTAATTGTGGCGTGTGGCCACATTAGTTAGCAGTTAAGCACAGTTGTATTTCATGATACTACGTGAAGTACGAGGGGCTCGGTGTAAAGTGTAGTGATGTTTTTGGTGAGTAATACGCCCGTTAATATAGTCTATAGATGCTCACAGAAGCATGTCTTTTCTTGTTGGCATTTTTCTTTTCTTGTCGTGAGCTACTGTAGCAAACGATCCATAGGACACATTTTTTTTTCTTTCAAGCGAATTCTTCCATTGCAACATTTTTTTCTGATCTTTCTTTTCCATTGGTCTATTCTCTTCTATTTTTCTTCATTTTTTCCCTGTTTTTTTTTTTCTTATCTTTTTTCATGTGTAGCGCTACTGAGTCCTATTCAATTTGTACGTGGCACACTGGTTTCATTATGTGCTAACGTAAACCGGATTATTAGTCGAAAGTGTCGACATTAGCCTCTTTTTTTACGCTTCTGTTCGTTAGTTCCCAGTGATGAAATTCCTCTGTCTCAAGTGCCAGAGGGGGTTGTAATTACGAATAATTAAACTTGTCTGGGTTTTATTGTTTATTGTTGATTAAGCCTATAGGGAATAATTGTGAGTTTGGGTACCAGTGCTTTCTGTTGCCCTTCACTTTAACGATGTTTGGGACTGAGCCAAACGAAAGCAATCAACATATGAACAGAGGTACAGATATCAAAGGCATGGAGAAATGCGTGTCTGTCTCTCTCTCTCTCTCTCTCTCTCTCTCTCTCTCTCTCTCTCTCTCTCGCATTAGAATGCACGCGCACACATGTGTGGATGTGTGTTTGTGTAATGCCTGTGAGTGTGCGTGCGTGCGTGCGTGCGAACATGTGTGTGTGTGTGTGTGGGGGGGGGGGGGGGGGGGGGGGGGGGTACAGACACAAATAATTTCTACTGATCTAGATACCTAGAAAGGTATGCGTAGGTATATACAAATAAATGTCTCTACCAATTGAACAAGAACAAGAACAAGAACAAGAACAATTCTTTATTGCCGTCACCTTTGAAAGATATTTGGCACAAATCATCAACAACAACAACAACCAAAAAAAAAAAAAAAAAAAAAAAAAAAAAAAAAAAAAAAAAAGTGCTTCGATTATCTATTTTGCCTGGCTTTGAATGCCTCAAAAACAAAGCTGGCTAATATATTTTTGGTGTTCCCTGGAGTTTAATAGAGTACTTGGTTTGAAGTCGTTGACACAAAATATTCTCTTTTTCCTGGGTCATCCGTTAGATCTTGCATCTGTTCTACTTGTGTCTTTAGTTTTGTTCTTCTTAAGTCATAAAATATTCTACAATTATCTAAAAAAAAAAATGAAATCGTCTCTATTTCATTACATGCTATACAAAATCTTTGATTTCGTGGTATACCTGCATAACGACCTTTCTCAACATTTAAGTCATGCGAGCTAACACGCATTTACATAGTGCTTGTTTTTTTCGTACTGTCCATATCAGTCAACAAGTAATATTCAATATGATATTCAGATGATTTGATGACATTGTAAAACTCTAAACGACTGTATTTTGTCTTTTCCTTTGCCCAAAATTCAGTATACCTGGCTTTCAATTGTTGTTGTATAGTGAATTTCAGTCTATGCTTACTCAGTGTTGACTGGTTCAACCAAACATGGTTTAATCCTAAACTGTAAAGAATGTGTTTGATAAACAAGAGCATGGATATTGAATTCCCTTGTCTTTATTCATCAAGTCGTTGTATGCACTTTTTAAATATGTTTCTTCCGACTTATCTAAAATATGCAGCCAAAAGCCAATGGTTCGACAAGCTATGTGAATCCCAATTGGAAATCTTCCTAGTTCACTTAGAGTCGTTAAATTATTGCTTTTGAGTGTAAACCAAGAAGACATTTACAGAATTTCAGATTTAAGTTTTCATGTGGGTGTTTTGAAGAAATACTATTTTGAAAAAAAATCAGATATATCAAATGAGTCCATGTTAGACATTGTACTTTTCTCAGACCATGGCAACCAAACTTCTGCTCCATATGTTGCTATAGGAGTAACCAAAGTATCGAAAAGTTGTAATATTGTGTCAAAACGAATGTGGTTCCTCTGATTAATCGATATAATGAATGTGAAGCTTTACTTGCTTGCTTGGCAAGTTGAGTTTTCGCCAAAATAAAGGAGCCATCTGAATGTAAAGTTATTCCCCCAGATTTGTACTGATCAGTTGTCTGAATTATCTTAGTACCAAATTTAAACAAGATGGGAACTTTGGGTTTTTTATGTGTAAAAAATCAATACCTTGTCTTTTGTACATTAATGTTTCATACCCCAAGTTAAACAATATTTATTCAATTTGTCAAGCTTGTTTTGAAGACCTTTCTTTGTTTTAGAAAAAAAATAACTAGGTCATCTGCATACATTAAACATGATATAGGAGTCTTTTCATCGGTATATGGACTATCTGTCTCCCCAATATACTTTGGAATATCATTTACGAAGATATTAAATAGAGTTGGACTAAGAACATTCCTTGTAGTACTCCTTTACGTACGTTTTATATTATGAGATAGACCTTCATTCGTTTTTGTGCATATTTTGGAATTTTTCATACATGTTCTAATAACTCTGAAAAACAGTTTCTCTGTATGCCTCTTTCATGTATTTTTAAGAAAAGTGCCTTATGCCAAACATTATCGAACGCTTTTTCAAAGTCAATAAAGCAACAATAAAGGCCATCTTTTCTGCTTTTCATTATATATCATCAACATTTTCTTTCAACACAAATAGATGATCTGATGTTCTGTGTTCTTTGCGAAAGCCTGCTTGTTCTGCCTGCTGGTAGATGATTTTTTTCTTCCAAAAAGTTCGTTATTCGGTGATTTAATATATGGCAAAAGAAATTACTGAGAGAGTTATTAATTGTTATACCTCTCGATAATTTGAAGGATTGAAGGGATCTCCTGATTTATGAATGGGGGACATTATTTCCCTCTTCCATGCTTCTGTATATGCTCCTGAGAAAAAAAAAATACTTTGAAACACATTTCTAATTATTTCACCTGTTTCAGATAAACTGGGTTTTGATTATTTCATTAATAATCCCATCTTCTCCAGCCGCTTTTTTGTTACGCATATTTTTTGAAGCATCTAAAATTTCTTTTGATGATATTGGAAAATCAAGATCAGAGTAACTTAATTCTGAAGAGAGTTTTTCCAATTTAGAATTTACTTTTAGTTTTGCATCTGTTTCAACATTTACCTCCTCCGTACCAATAAGATTTTGTAAATGGTCAAGCCACTTTGTACTACTTATCGCTCCATAGTTATTTCCGTTTTGAGAATCTGCTTCATGTAATTGTGTTAATGTTTTCCACACATTGTTTGGATCTTGTAAATATGCTTCATTCAGACTCTGAACTAAACTATTCTTATAAAATTTTTTTCTTCCTTTTCAACAACGTTTGTGTATATTTCATTTTGTGTGAAAGTACTTTTCATGTAATGTTTTATTTTGTGGATTTCTGTTCAGTGCATTTTTAAAGATTTCAGATCTCGTCTTTGAATATAGCAGTCTTGGTCAAACCATTTTTTGGAGCGTTTTTCTAGATTTTCTTTTAGTTATAAGCTTCAATAGCTTCAAAAGGACAATATATTTGTTTGCCCGGTAACTGGATTCAACATTTAAGTCACAACAGTTTCATTAGGGCAATACCATTTGTTTGCCAGGTAACGGCTAATAATCCAGTATTCTTTCGATTTCTGACCAGCGCTTGCGCGCCGATTTCTTTCCAACACTGCTGAAGGGGTTAAAACATCAATCCCCTGGGATCTGAACTGACTGTGACTGAAGGGGGAAAGCGCTTTTCGCCTGGGATCTGAACTTTGACTGAGGGGGGGGGAAAGCGCCAAGTGCCTTTGCATAAAGGGGAGGGAGGGTAGGAATTTTTTCGTGGAGCAGAGAGTGCGTCTTCACTGCTAGCGTGTTACTCGAAAAAGGAAGTGCTTTTTCGCTTGCCTGACATACGTCGAAAAGGGGAGTGTTTTTGCGCATGCCTGACATGCGTTAAGACTTTTGTCTTGCCGGAAAATACCGGCATAATCGCACTCCGCCACAAATTCCCTTATGTCCCATAAGAACTTATGTCGTAATGCCAATTTTGCGGCATGCTTTAATGTTTTGATAAGCTTTTCAAAACAAGAGTGGATAAATCAACTGTGATTGGTTCATCAATATGATTTTTAATTTCTTGTAGCGATTCACTAATTTGTTTTTTGTTTTTAAAGCTGTACAGAAAGCATCAGCGGAATTATCATCCCAGTAAAATTTTTTATATATTCTTCCTTTTGACTATTAGTTTGCTATAAAATGTGCTCTTACTGAAAATAACTCTTGTCTTTCGTTCCATTTTTCAATATAGGTAAATATAGTGTCATACTGAGTGGACAATGATCTGAAAAATGGGGTTTAGTTCCATAACTTTAATTTCAACTATATTTTGTGTAAGTTCTTCTGAACATATAAAGTAATCTACCACACTACTGCCTTGGTGTATATGACAAGTGTATTTTTCCTTCCAAATCACCCAATGTCCTACCATTTCGAATAAGAAGGCTGTTGTCCGTACAAATGTTGATTAATCTCTTACCATTTTTGTGAACAACATGATCCATAGAACATCTATTATATGTTTTATTAATTCGTTTGTAGTGAACTGGGATAAAACAATCATGAATTGAGTCTATTTCCGTATAATCTATCAATGTTCCAGTCCTAGCAAAAATCGCCACAAATAATAATGTTGCCTTTCGGCGAGAAATGTTCTATATCATTTTGTAATTTATCCCATATCAAATCCGCGTTATTTACCATATGATGAGTATAGTGGCGGTATATAGCAGCAACATATATAAGTGTCATCTCCTTGTTTGTCTACATTTGGTATAGACATCCAAACTATATCTCCATTACTTTGTGGTAAAAATTTGACTTGTTCTCTAATTTCATGTTTTACAAATACTGAAATCCCTCCTGAAGCCTTACATGCTTTCTTGTGTTGTTCACGACAATAGTGAACTCCAGGTGCAAAGTGCGGAAAATGTATATTCTTTGTGTCTTCATATGTTAGATGAGTTTCTTCCAGGAACACTATATCATATGATTTTGTTTTTTGAATAAACTGCCAGTCTTTGTATTTGTTTGTCTTTACACCATCAATGTTTCCTATAAAGCCATTAGTATTCCATGACAGGATACTTATTTTTCTCTTCCCATACTGGTTTATATTATGTTACGTAGTTGCTAAGTTACTAGCAGATTTATAAGTGGTACTTTTTCTTCATCACGTTTAATTACATCAAAATTAATACATTAATCGATCATTTAGGTGTCACTGATTACAATCGTGTCTGTTAATGTTATTTAGTTACTTATTTAACGTGTATTTTTCCAATTCTATTATTGTTCGTTTCACTTTTGAACTTTTGGTGACAACTGCTATGTCCTCTTTCTTCTTTAGCGATTGTACCGCTGTTTTGGAAGTCATTGTTGTTCATCGGTTGGTATTTGAACTTTCGTTGTGGAGTGTAGTCGACATCATCATACATTTCCCGTAATGTGTAATTACGATTTGCATAGTGCTTAGCATCTCGACCCTGTACAGAATTCTGATGATTAGTGTAGCTCGTTTCTTCTTGGTTCTCTCTGGTCAAATCGTCGTTGTTCCATTGATCCAAGTTGTGTAATTGGGATGTGTTGATTCTCCTTCGTTGCCGTCCATTTCTGTTGTCTCGTTGTTCAGGTATATCCCTTGAATAAGATGAATAATTTCCGTGCCTTCTTTCATCCGTCCATCTCTGTTGATAGTAGTCTTCACTCTTTGTTTGATATCTGTTTCTTCTGTACAGGTCAATTTCTTCATCGTATTGTTGGCGTATCATCTTCTTATACTGCCAGTCAGTTTCATGAAATCGTCGCCAACGCCAGTCTTCATTACCTCGATATCTGTCTTCGTTATTTTGTCTCCGTTTTTGTTGACGGAAGTTTCTCCCTTGTAGATTTGGGTATTCAAGGCTGCATTCCTGTGGGTACCTATCAACATGTCTTTTTCCATGAGTTGTTTTCTTGCAAAACAACTGGAAGATATCTTCTTTCTTTGGTGTTTTCTTTAATTTTTTCCATAATTTCTGACCTCACGATGTTGTTTCCATTGTTGTTCCCATCCACGTTTTTGTCTTTTGCCATGTTGCAGCAGTTTTCCTTTGTATGAGTAATCTTCATTGCTTTGTCTTGTCTTCTTTCTCTTGAGTGTTCAATCTCATCATATTGTTTCGTTGCGGTGGTTTCTTTCACGTTTGATCTCTGCTTTATGTCTTTGTTGTTCTGTCGTCTTCATTCCGACGCATTCTAATTCATTGTGATGACTAGAGCTGGGTTTATGGCAAAAGTCTATCATTTTGCCGCAGTGTTCTTTCATGCACATGAATGCCTTCTTCGTCTGGAGTTGAGTTATGCCGGGACTGCAATGCATCTCTTCTGTATTGTCGGCATGGTCGTTCATGTACATGTTCATCTTCTTCATTTCTTTTTGCATCCCAAATCTTCCCAAATCTGTTTTCAGGTGGTTCAAGTTGATGTTTCATTTTGCGAGTCACACGACTTCTATTCTTCAATTGTTTTCTTTTTTGATGGTTTTTCCCACAGAATATTGTCTAAGTGGCGTCCAAGACTAGCCGCAATGATACTGCTTCCTTTTCGGTTTGCGTGGAAGTTGTCTTTGAGATGATATTGCGGATAGATGTGGTCGTGTCCAATGAATGATGTGTTTTCCAAGTCATGCAGTTCTGTCACCAGCAGAGCATTGAATAGATCGACCCTTTTTTGCATGAATTCGTCGCGATTCTTCAAGGCCTTACTCACTACAATATGGGTAGTAGGTTTTACTTTTGCACGCAGTTCCCTCACTGCACTTGCTAGCTTGTTGCTTGCTGTTTGAGGCTCACCATCCTTTAAGTCATTACTCCGATGTGTACTAACACCACGTCTGGAGGATTGGAAGTTTTGTCGAGTGTTATCTTGCAACTTTCTGCTGTTGGTGCTGCTATCATGTCGACGTTGAATCCCTATGAATGACCAAGTCTTTCTGGGTCAACTCCTCTAAGAACAGAGTCATGCAAGATAGTTGACTGATGGAAGCAGAGAGTTGCCAGTTTCTGTTTTTTGTTCACTGGAATAATATTATCTTCCACCAGTGTGTTTGAGTCACTGCCGTTCACAGTCTCAACATCTGAGCTTTCTGACCCACTACTGTCATCCCCACTGTCCTCAACCACATGAGTATTTTCTTTTTCTTCTGATTTTTCCATCTGCAAAATTGTTTTTTTTGCCATTATTGGGAGAAGTAAGATTGTTGGATTTTAGAATTTCTTTCTTCTTGTGGAACAGTATTGAATTCATTTGCAAGTTTTTTTCGTTGGATTTAATTGAGCAATTTTTGGAATCCCAGAGCTCTGTGCTATTGTAGATGTCTGTGAGATTTTCTGACCATCAGTCTTCCATTCGTGTTTCTGTGCCCCTGCTGTTTGCTGTTAACATCATCATCTTGTTTCGACAAGCCCTCTTTTTGACATGTAGAAGGTATCTCAGTGGAATGACTTTCCGCATCAGTGATCTTTGATTTTGACTTTGTTTTGGTGTTAGAGCAGAGAATCTGTAGTTTTGAGTTTTCGTTGGTAAGATTTGGCCTTTCAGATGTTTGTCTACTCTCGACGATCAAGTCTGTTTGTCTACTCTCGACGATCAGGTTTTCTGTTTGTGCTTCTGCATCACTGTTGTTTGCTGGGGATCTTCTTGTTGAGTTGTCATTTACGGTTTTTCTCTGTTTGGTAATTTTGTCCAGTTTATCTATCATCTGCATTAGCTCAGTTTTTTTTCATGTGACCGAACGTCCCCGATTTGCGAAGCCAAGCTGCATACTGCAGATTCTAATTTTTTAAGTTTGACGTCACAATGGTGTTTTGACCCGTCAGAAGGTGTTCTATGGAGTTAACGTCACAGTTGTTTTCTTCTGGTTCTTTTGTCTCTTTGTAGTAAAGTTGTTCTGAAATGTTTTCAGTTCAGTTCAGTTCAGTGGTTTATTTAACGTCTGTTCACCATTGATGATATTAGACGAAAAATAATTTAAAACGTCATCTCTAACTAACAAAGCTTAACCTCAAAGATAAAATATAACAACAATAACTTTTTGAATTAGTGGTAAAAATAAACACGCATCAAAGCAACTTGGCAATTTTAGAATGAGCAATAATGGTAGCAATGTTTTTGATAGAAGGGCCGGACAATATTTGACCGATATCTTGGACGTTGATATCAATAGAAATTTTTCTTATAGATTGAAATGTTTTCGTCATGATAAATTTCACAGCATGTTGAGCATGAGTATTTTCGTTGTGTCTTTGCAAAGGCACAAACCTGGTATAGCGGCAAATCTGTGCAAGAAAGTGTATTTTTTGTCCACAGTCCGCACATTTTAGAGTTCCTTCGTTTGACTCTGAGCCGCAGAAGCATGCTGATTCTATCTTTTTTGTTTTGGTGTCGTTTCTTCTCGTTCTTTGTCTTTGTCGTTTCTCTGTTCTGTGCGCCTTTTGTTTCATTGTCACTGTCAAGGATCTCTATGCCTATGTCATATGTGATTGGCTCATTAATGCCTGCTGCTTTCAGAGCCGCCGTGGCCTGCTCATGCGTGTCATAAGCCTTGTGGGCAGCCTGGGCGAAGCCAGTAACCGATTTGCTGGCATCGTTCCACGAATTGAAAAATCCAATTTTACGACCTTTACTTACTGCGTAAAATTTCTCGCCTTTTTTCTTTGAAGTATTTGATGCCATCTGATGTTCGTAAAACTTATCTAAACCCACTAGAACTTTTGATGAATTAGCACAGTTGAGAGCGGCATCCTGCCATTGTGTTGCTAACCGGAAGTGTGTGTGTGTGTGTGTGTGTGTGCACTCATCATAGAGGTCATTTGGTGTTACTGTTAAAAAGAATGACAAGGTGAATGTCTCATATTATTATATTAGTGTTTTTATTTCTTTTTGAAGTTATAACTATTGGAATTACTATATACACAGCTCTTTGTATCAATATAATGCCTATGTAAACTAGTGTTATAAATCAACTTTGCTCATAGGAATGATGATAGCATTTACTTATTCATCCGCTGCTAGTCGCTAAATACTCTTATTACCAGTATTGTCGAACCCATGCTTGACTATCAAAGTGCTGTGCCCAATGTTGTTTCTGGAATTGGTACCTTTACTTAACAATCACCTTTACTTTCATTGTTATTCTTTTCTGTTGATATGTGCATATTTGTGCTTTGTATGTGGGCTTGTAAAAAAAAACGAAAAATTGTTCAATAATGCATCTCTTCTGTATTGTCGGCATGGTCGTTCATGTACATGTTCATCTTCTTCATTTCTTTGCATCTTCCCAAATCTGTTTTCAGGTGGTTCAGTTGATGTTTCATTTGCGAGTCACACGACTTCTATTCTTCAATTGTTTCTTTTTTGATGGTTTTTTCCCACAGAATATTGTCTAAGTGGCGTCCAAGACTAGCCGCAATGATACTGCTTCCTTTTCGGTTTGCGTGGAAGTTGTCTTTGAGATGATATTGCGGATAGATGTGGTCGTGTCCAATGAATGATGTGTTTTCCAAGTCATGCAGTTCTGTCACCAGCAGAGCATTGAATAGATCGACCCTTTTTTGCATGAATTCGTCGCGATTCTTCAAGGCCTTACTCACTACAATATGGGTAGTAGGTTTTACTTTTGCACGCAGTTCCCTCACTGCACTTGCTAGCTTGTTGCTTGCTGTTTGAGGCTCACCATCCTTTAAGTCATTTACTCCGATGTGTACTAACACCACGTCTGGAGGATTGGAAGTTTTGTCGAGTGTTATCTTGCAACTTTCTGCTGTTGGTGCTGCTATCATGTCGACGTTGAATCCCTATGAATGACCAAGTCTTTCTGGGTCAACTCCTCTAAGAACAGAGTCATGCAAGATAGTTACTGATGGAAGCAGAGAGTTGCCAGTTTCTGTTTTTTGTTCACTGGAAATATTATCTTCCACCAGTGTGTTTGAGTCACTGCCGTTCACAGTCTCAACATCTGAGCTTTCTGACCCACTACTGTCATCCCCACTGTCCTCAACCACATGAGTATTTTCTTTTTCTTCTGATTTTTCCATCTGCAAAATTTTTTTTTTTTTTTGCCTTTATTGGGAGAAGTAAGATTGTTGGATTTTAGAATTTCTTTGTCTTGTGGAACAGTATTGAATTCATTTGCAAGTTTTTTCGTTGGATTTAATTGAGCAAATTTTTGGAATCCCAGAGCTCTGTGCTATTGTAGATGTCTGTGAGATTTTCTGACCATCAAGTCTTCCATTCGTGTTTCTGTGCCCCTGCTGTTTGCTGTTAACATCATCATCTTGTTTCGACAAGCCCTCTTTTTGACATGTAGAAGGTATCTCAGTGGAATGACTTTCCGCATCAGTGATCTTTGATTTTGACTTTGTTTTGGTGTTAGAGCAGAGAATCTGTAGTTTTGAGTTTTCGTTGGTAAGATTTGGCCTTTCAGATGTTTGTCTACTCTCGACGATCAAGTCTGTTTGTCTACTCTCGACGATCAGGTTTTCTGTTTGTGCTTCTGCATCACTGTTGTTTGCTGGGGGATCTTCTTGTTGAGTTGTCATTTACGGTTTTTTTCTCTGTTTGGTAATTTTGTCCAGTTTATCTCATCTGCATTAGCTCAGTTTTTTTCATGTGACCGAACGTCCCCGATTTGCGAAGCCAAGCTGCATACTGCAGATTCTAATTTTTTAAGTTTGACGTCACAATGGTGTTTTGACCCGTCAGAAGGTGTTCTATGGAGTTAACGTCACAGTTGTTTTCTTCTGGTTCTTTTGTCTCTTTGTAGTAAAGTTGTTCTGAAATGTTTTCAGTTCAGTTCAGTTCAGTGGTTTATTTAACGTCTGTTCACCATTGATGATATTAGACGAAAAATAATTTAAAACGTCATCTCTAACTAACAAAGCTTAACCTCAAAGATAAAATATAACAACAATAACTTTTTGAATTAGTGGTAAAAATAAACACGCATCAAAGCAACTTGGCAATTTTAGAATGAGCAATAATGGTAGCAATGTTTTTGATAGAAGGGCCGGACAATATTTGACCGATATCTTGGACGTTGATATCAATAGAATTTTCTTTATAGATTGAAATGTTTTCGTCATGATAAATTTCACAGCATGTTGAGCATGAGTATTTTCGTTGTGTCTTTGCAAAGGCACAAACCTGGGTATAGCGGCAAATCTGTGCAAGAAAAGTGTATTTTTTGTCCACAGTCCGCACATTTTAGAGTTCCTTCGTTTGACTCTGAGCCGCAGAAGCATGCTGATTCTATCTTTTGTTTTGGTGTCGTTTCTTCTCGTTCTTTGTCTTTGTCGTTTCTCTGTTCTGTGCGCCTTTTGTTTCATTGTCACTGTCAAGGATCTCTATGCCTATGTCATATGTGATTGGCTCATTAATGCCTGCTGCTTTCAGAGCCGCCGTGGCCTGCTCATGCGTGTCATAAGCCTTGTGGGCAGCCTGGGCGAAGCCAGTAACCGATTTGCTGGCATCGTTCCACGAATTGAAAAATCCAATTTTACGACCTTTACTTACTGCGTAAAATTTCTCGCCTTTTTTCTTTGAAGTATTTGATGCCATCTGATGTTTCGTAAAACTTATCTAAACCCACTAGAACTTTTGATGAATTAGCACAGTTGAGAGCGGCATCCTGCCATTGTGTTGCTAACCGGAAGTGTGTGTGTGTGTGTGTGTGTGTGCACTCATCATAGAGGTCATTTGGTGTTACTGTTAAAAAGAATGACAAGGTGAATGTCTCATATTATTATATTAGTGTTTTTATTTCTTTTTGAAGTTATAACTATTGGAATTACTATACACAGCTCTTTGTATCAATATAATGCCTATGTAAACTAGTGTTATAAATCAACTTTGCTCATAGGAATGATGATAGCATTTACTTATTCATCCGCTGCTAGTCGCTAAATACTCTTATTACCAGTATTGTCGAACCCATGCTTGACTATCAAAGTGCTGTGCCCAATGTTGTTTCTGGAATTGGTACCTTTACTTAACAATCACCTTTACTTTCATTGTTATTCTTTTCTGTTGATATGTGCATATTTGTGCTTTGTATGTGGCTTGTAAAAAAAACGAAAAATTGTTCAATAAAAAAAGGACATTGACAAACAAAAAAGCACAGGACAAGACACAATGCATTTCGACCTCTTGGGTCTTCTTCAGCAAAAAAAAAAACAAAAAACAAAAAAGAAAAAAAAAAAACAAGACAAAACAAAACAAATAAAAAAACAAACCCAGATCACATTTAACATTTAGGACAGCACAAACAAAGAACGAAGAGTGACTTATCTGTCCATGTGTTGAGAAAAAATGGCCGCCAGACGGAAACGACAGAGGGGATTATGGGAGAGGAAAAGGAGGGGGGGGGGGGGGGGGGGGGGGGGGGGGAGTGAAACGATGGGGTTTGTAGGTTATGTAGCTGGTTTAGTGGAGTGGTATGATATACTTGTGACGGTTGTGGTCAAGGTGGACTTATAATAGTCTTAAGTGGGAGGGGGTGGGGGGTGGGGGGGGGTGGGAGGGGGGAATATATATATATATATATATATAATAAAATAAATTGATAATTGAACAAAAATTATATATATATATATATATATATATATATATATGTATAAAGGATAGTAATGATAATAATGATAGTGGTAGTAATTATAATAAATAAATGAATAAAATGAAAGTAACGGTAATTAAATAAAAGGATGAAAATAATAAAGTGAATAAAAAGATAAATGATTTCGCTGGGCGATGAAGGAGGGTGGTAGTAGTTAAGCGTGGATAGTTGTGAAAGGTGTGTGAGTAATGTTAATTAGGGAGGGAAGGGGATGGAAGATTAATGGGTGATAAGGATTAATGGATGATATATATACAAAATAAAAATGATGATTCATGGATAATTGGTCATTGTCTTAAGCGGGACAAACAGTGCTATAGGATGTTGATCATTGCCATAAGTGAAATAGCATGATAGCATTGGCATGATAATGCCAGTTGGGTTTATAAAAGAAATGGGGGGGAAGGGTGGGGGGGGGGGGGGGGGGGGGGGGGGGGGGGGGGTGGGCAATGATCAATGACTGATCGATGGTAATGGTTGTCATTGATGAAATCATTACCGTCACACACACAGGCATACATGATACATGCACGCACACACATGTACACACACCAAGTACCAACAGATTAGAAAAAGGTCAAAACGTGCTGTTAACGGAAAATAATACTGCTGAGTACAGAAGAAAAATACAACCACCAGATATCAAAGAGACAGAATAGTCGTAATGCGATCAAACTTTTTGTTCTTCGTGCGATGCTGATAGACATTACCCACCACTGATGCGTGGTAATTAACATTTTTCATGTTTATTTAATTAATCTCTTTTTACTTCGATCAGTACATTCCTCGTTTTCGAAATTTGACTACTGGGCGATAACGATTGTGAAAATGTTCTACAAAATCGATTTCATCTTTACAGTCATCGCTGTTATTTGTTACTGGGATGTTTCAGGGTCAAACGTGTCTTTCTGACCTGTCCAGTGGCCGTATGGGCAGTAAACTCTCAGAGGGTTCACCGAATCTAAGGAATGGCATGTCTGAGGTCACAGCTGATAGCCGCCTTCCGCCTTTAACCTTTCCTGAACGGAATCTGGCGTGGTTTTTTTCTCTCCTTTTTTTACCGCTGGGTGGACAGAGAAGGTTTTCAAGCCGAACAAGTCTAGCCCAATGCATGGTTCGAACCCACGACACCAGCTCCGCAGGTAAACGCTCTAGCCATTGCACCACCGGATCCTCTGCCTAGTGGGGGCGGTTACACAAAGTTTATGTAAAACTGATGACCAACAACACCAGCACCACCGGATCGTCTGCCTAGTGGGGTGGTTAGACAAAGTTTATGTAAAAACTGATGACCAACAACACCAGCACCACCGGATCGTCTGCCTAGTGGGGGGGTTAGACAAAGTTATATATAAAACTGATGACCAACAACACCAGCACCACCGGATCGTCTGCCTAGTGGGCGGTTAGACAAAGTTTATATAAAACTGATTACAACAAACACCAGCACCACCGGATCCTCTGCCTAGTGGGGCGGTTAGGCAAAGTTTATGTATAACTGATGACCAACAACACCAGCACCACCGGATCGTCTGCCTAGTGGGCGGTTAGACAAAGTTTATATAAAACTGATGACCAACAACACCAATGGCATCAGCGCTGACATCGCTATCGAGGGAGGAAAAAAACTAGAGACAGTTCAGACCTTCAGGTGCCGCGGGGCAACAGGGATCAAAACCTGAAACGCTCTCCAGAGTTGCGGAAACGACAGCAGCGCTAGCCAGACTAAGACCCAACTGGAACGACAGAAACATCACAATCAGTTCCAAGATCAGCCTGATGCGCTCCCTGGTCATTGCCCTATTTCTCTATGCCAATGAGACGTGGACTCTGACAGCTGAACTTGAGAGAAGATTCAGGCATTAGGGATGAGATGCTTCCGCAACATCCTTGGCATGTCATACAAAGACCACAGAACCACTTGGAGGTCCGGATCACAGTAAGGCCAGCCACTGAACCATAGGAAGACCAGCTGTCCACAGTGAAAAGACGGAAAACTGAGATGGTATGGTCGTGTATCAAGACCAACAGGACTTGCCATAACCATTCTACAAGGAACAGTGCGAGGAGGCGGAGGGAGAGGAAGATAGAGAGAGAGAGATGGGAGGACAACATCAGTGCATGGACTGGCCTCACACTTTGCAACTGCCTAACAGTGTCTGAGAACAGGGAAGGATGGAGGAAACTGGTTGCGAAGTCTTCTGCGGCGCCCCAGCGGTCTTCAAGACTGCGGGATAGGGGTGGCAGGTGAGGTTATTTATTTGCCCCCTGACAAAACCAGCTGCCTGCCTTTCAGTGGGTAAGATTTTATATTGTATAAGCAATCAAATGGCGAGGAATCTGTTGAACATGATTTATAATCGTCTGTCATTTCGTCAGCAAGTCGCCAGGCTTTAATTCTTAAAAAGAAAAATCCTTTTGTACAAAGTGTTTGTGATGTAAACTTGGTTGATTTTCTACCCTTGTTCATTCAGTCTATATCTTTTTCTGTATCAAAATCTAATTCCCTACAAGTCATTACAACGGGAAACCTGAAATGTGTGTGTGTGTGTGTGTGTGTGTGTGTGTGTGTGTGTGTGTGTGAGTGATATCTTGATCGCAGCTGCTTTCGCGTTAAACAGCTGGGCTTCCCACCTAGCAGACTAATTACCGTCAAGAAGAATGTCGTCAATATCAATCCATCCCATCCACAATAACGAGACGTTTTGCACGGCGTTCTGTTGAAAGACAGTAGTTGAGCTGTTTCATGCTCATGCGACTAATTCTTCAAGGTTAAACGTTCTGTTTTCCTTGACGTGCGTCTTGTCTTGGGGTGTGAGCTTTGAAAGTTTTTTTTTTTTTGTGTGGTTGGTTGGTTGGTTTGCTTGTTTTTCGTTTTTTTTCTTATAGTCCGTGTGGACCTGTCGATGTATTTAATTAAAAATAAAAGTCTTTTTGATTTTGTGAAATAAAGTAGAGAGAATTTGTATGTAAACAATGTAAAAAGTTTAGTTTGTTAATTAAAAGGGGGAGCACTCTTTTCTGTTGTCTATTGTTAATCAAAAGGGGTTTTGTGTTGACTGATGGTTATTAGTCAACGTTGCGTAAGCGTGACTCTGATACTTAGGGTTTATGACTGGACAAGAACTTGCAGCGATTTATTTTCTGTCCGAATGTCCATGCAGGTTAGGGTATTTGAACTGACCTCTTTGACAGGTCTGTCAGCACGTTCAACAGTTTGCACTGTGTTGTGGACAGTTCGGGTTTTATGGAACGATCTGAGCCTTGGCACTACTTGCAAAGAGAAAGGAAACGAGCTGCTTCTTTGAGACTCTGACTGTCACACTACACTGACTCTGACTGTCACACTACACTGAGTCTGACTGTCACACTACACTGACTCTGACTGTCACACCACCACCGACTCTGACTGTGACAGTACACTGACTCTTACTGTAACATTACTCTGGACGAGAGAAATGGGACGGCGCACTGGAGTGATCTTTAACTGGCGACGGTTTCCAGATACTATCGGCTGCGTCGGTCAATGTCACGACACATTGCAGGGGGAATAATTCTTCAAACGACCCGCCCTTGAGGTTCACCGTGGATCGCGTACCTTTAAGAAAGCCGCCTGCACACAACACTGTCAGTGTGATTATTGGTTTCGCGCAAGGAAACAGTTGTAGCCAGTGGAGTGGGAAGTTTAGGTCAGTTGTAATTCCTGTTTGTTTGTTTTCTTCTTCTTCGTACACGGTCACGTGAGCGGAGATGCGTTGTGCTGCCGTTATGCCCCTGACAAGTCAGAACCAGCACATCCGACTTCGGCTTGTTTTGATATCACAGTGAACGCTCTCCTAGACTGGTTGCTTTACAGGAATGACGAGTCCAATCTACCTGCCTATTTGTCCACAGCTGGAGATGGTTTGTTCACTGGGGTGTCCTTCCCCAGGGCTAAGAGCTTATAGCGCGGCTCTTGATCGCATGATGCTCCTGTCAATGGATATAAATATGGGGTATTTCAGGGGAGATAACAGTGCCACCTATTATCCCGTCCCATCCTGCTAGGAACATCGCCATTTGGTCCGACACTGCTAATTCGACCAGGCAAGCCTGACTTACATCGCAGCTAACCCTCACATCTGAGGGCATTCCCCCTACCGCCACCCCGGAGATCAGCCTGGTTGGGAGTGCTCGCCCCTGCTCCAGGGTGTGTTTGATCGTTTGTTTCTGTGTGTGAACGCACCCCTAACATCTTGCACACACGTAAAATCCCATCACCAGCTTTCGGAAGAGAAGGCCAGTTTGGCCGTTGGTATGGATGACACGTTACACATAGCATGCACCCTGCGTGAGGAATAACAAGAATGAAGGAAGTAAGGAAATAAGAGTGAATGATATTGATTGGATGACACGGGGAACGACTGATTGGGCGTCGGCAGGCAGCTCTTCTGTCGACACCACCCAGGTAGGCAGCCTGTTTGCGTACATGAGTGTGTGGATTGTCAGCACCTAGAACCTTTGGCAAGGCACTTCTAGATGCTATGTTATTATTATTATTATTATTATTACGATCATCATCATCATCATCATCATCATCATCATCATCATCATCATCATCATTTGCTTGCCATTGGAATAGTCGGGATTATTGTTGTCGGTTTTCTTTCTTTCTTTCTGCGTACGCAGGCTGATACTCCTGCAGACACTGCCTGTACAGACAGGCAGTGGAGTTTTGTGTGTATGACCGTTTTTTTTTTTTTTTTTTTTTTTTTTAATCCCGCCATTAAGGCAGCCACATACTACATACATACATACATGCATGCATACATACATACATACATACATACATACATGTATGCAATGTTGCATCTGCATACATACGTACGAACATACATACATACATACGCAGAGAGAGAGAGAGAGAGAGAGAGAGAGAGAGAGAGAGAGAGAGGAGAGAGAGAGAGAGAGAGAGAGAGAGAGAGAGAATAGCACACAAACAGCAACAGAAATATCACACTCTACAGGCAGGACGGCAGCAATACAACACAGACAGAAATACCACCAATACACAGGCCAAAACACAGACGGGAATGCAAGCAATACCGCAGAGACAGCTACACACACACACACACACACACACACACACACACACACACACACACACATACACACACGCACACACACACACACACACACACACACACACACACACACACACAGAGAGACAGAGACAGAGAGAGAGAGAGAGTACTCTCTCTGTCACGCAGTACGGTATGAATAATCCCTGAAATATGCCTACGTGGGGAAATCGGGGACACACTATTTTAGTCAACTGGTCAGTGACTAACGGCATGGGATGTTGATTGCCTACAGTCACTATATTACTGGACGGATCATGTTTCTCACTTCAACTGTTCAACATTCTCCCCTGTTTCACAATGGCAAGGTTGAGTCGCCCCAGTAATTTTCCATCCTTGAAATCGTTGAACGGGATTGGCCAAGACTTAGCTGCATTGCCAATATCCTACTGATGGCAAGGAAACTTCACCGCCCTTTGGCGATCGCGTAGCGCGCTACACACTCACACACACACACACACACACACACACACACACACACACACAGAAAGAAACGCACACACACACACACACACACACACACACACACACACACACACACACACACACAGAGAGAGAGAGAGAGAGAGAGAGAGAGAGAGAGAGAGAGAGAGAGAGAGAGAGAGAGAGAGGATTTAAACAAACAAAGACAAAAACGAAATAGAATGTTTGCTTAACCCCCACCCAACCCTCCGCCCCAATGTCTGCTTCATTTTTCATCGCGTTTTTTTTTTTCTTTCTTTCTTTCTGCGTGCGCAGGCTGATACTCCTGCAGACACTGCCTGTATAGACAGGCAGTGGAGTTTTGTGTGTATGACCGTTTTTTTTTATCCCGCCGTTAAGGCAGCCACACTCCATCTTCGGGGAAGGTGCTTGCTATGTGTAACGTGTCATCCAAACTGGCCTTCTCTTCGAAAGTTGGTGATGGATTTTACGTGTGTGCAAGATGTTGTGCGTGCTTTCACACACAGAACCTCGGTTTATAGTCTCATTCGATGGACTGTGTGGGGAATGGAGTTAGAAGCAATGTCAACTCCGAGGGAAAAATCCCTCCTATACCGAATTCGAACCGGCAACCCCAGGATCACGAGTCCGGCGCTCTACCAACTGAGCTATTCTGGCCCCCACTCGTCATTGCGTTTGAACCGGCGTTGTCTGCAATGGTGACTAATCTAACCTGAAGACTTCTTGACTGTCAACGATCTACATAAAAAAAATTATTGTCGTTCATGAATGGGGCTTCGATGCTTGCCAAGGATGTGTTGTAGTATATACGTCAGCGTCAACTCGCTGGCGAATTTGGTGGTGCGTTATCTGCTAACCAGTGTGTTAAATAAACTTAAAATTGTCACAAAAGTTGGATGGTCTGTTCAATTTATGGGTTATAGATGCTTTTTTTTTTTTTTTGCAATAGCCTGCATGGTGTACTTTCATTTTCTTATTAATTATTACTCCCGCAACCAAAAATTACTGAGCACAAAAAGAAAACTACATTGAAACATACCACTGAAAAGGTCGCAAAGGCCAGGATCCCCACCCCCACCTCCACCTCCACCCCCTTCTGCCTTAAAAAAAAATCTGTCCAGTATACCATAAAAAAAGCGTCAATCACTCTACTGAGTGATTCACCCGCGGATAAATATTGACAGATCTTTTTACCAATTGCAAGGGAGTTTACCAAACTTGGCGAATCATAGTTCGACATTGATCTGAACAGTCATCAGTAAAAGAGACAAATACAGAAAGACAAATGTCAAGCAGTCTCTTTTTCTTTCTTCTTTTTTTTTTCTTTTTTTTTTCTAATCGCTTTGTCTTCAATGTACAGTTGAAGCAAGAAAAAAAGTATTGTTTCTTCAGAGAATGGAACAGGCTGCAGGTGTAAAATACTAATTCACAGAACACGGAGTGAAGTAATGCGAATTTTATTTTCAAGCAATACAGGCAAATTTATTTTTGACAAATAGGCTAAGTCTTCTTCAAATGCCACTAACAGCAGATAAAAACATTGAAAGCAATATTCTCCTGGCTGTATTCAGCATTTTCATGCTGACTGCTATCATCCTATAATTGTTTTGTACTGTAAATAACATCTGCGTTGTCGTTCAAATGATCTGTGTGTTTATTTGTCTTTTGCCCTTATTGCCTTTATTGGCTAGAGGTCAAAACGGAAATCTTTTCTCATCAGATTCAGTCAGTATGTTTCCCCCATAGATAAAAATAGTAACATCTACCAACTGAACAGGAGATCCGTCGGAAAGTTTTACTCTCCGCCCTCTCCCCCACTGTCGCACGGATTTAGGTGCGTCCGCACTGTCGCGCCCGTTCCCGGATGTAAACACGCTGTTTTGCCCCACAACACGTTCCTTAACCGAGCGCGATCTGATTGGTTAAAAAGTGTCCCACCGCCGATAAAAACTTCGTGTATTGCCGATAAAAACTTAGTGTATTGTTTCAACCTGCTGAAACTTGGTTGTTTGTGTGCACGATTGTGAGTCGGTAGACACACTAGCCTACAGAAAGCTAATTCATCAATAACACGCGATCTCCAGTTTCGTTTTTAGTTAGACGTCGTTGTGTGTAAAAGCTGTTGGGTTGTGTTGTGAACACAGTTCATGAGTGTTGCACAGAGAGCAGCGCAACGACAAGCGGATGGTCTGTGTTTGCACAGGTGAATCTTGGGAAGAATAGATAGCCGACGACGACAGACAGTGACGGAACGCAAAGGTGGCCTCGTTTTCTTTCAACGATCCTCCTCTCTCTCCCTCTCTCCACTCTATTCTCGATGATCTTGGCACCGCTACGACCTCAAGCTAATCAATAAAAACATAACCTGGTCATTCATTGATCCACTGTTGATCTCTCAGTGACCCTGCGTGTGGTGGACCTCGGACACAGAGGAAATAAAAAGAGCTGGCCGGATAAGAGTTTCTGTCCTCTGCCCTGCCAGCTGCTGTCATTCATGGTACGCTGGTTGCGCAATGGGGGGGACCGAAAGGTTTGGAGGGCTGGAGACTGTGGTCATGTCTGCTGCTTGTGCTGGCGGGTGAAAGTAAGTGCTGCGTTTGGCTTGTTGTAAGACGTGTTTTGTTTTTTTGGTGTGTGTGTGTGTGTGTGAGAGAGAAACAGAGAGAGAGAGGGAGGCGTGCGCACTCTGTGTGTGTGTGTGTGTGTGTGTGTGTGTGTGTGTGAGCGCGCGCGCGCGCGCGCGCTGACGGTACATTTTTGAGAGCGCGCGCGCATGTGTGTGTTCAATGTATAAATATATGAAAGATGCAAATTAGACACGGCAAGCAAACTTCAGGCCCTGCTTTCAGATGATGTGCACATGTATACCTGAACGAAACTCGGGAGGGATGTACGTATTTTCGCCGTCACAAATCTGTCAGTATGACTTATGCCTGCAGCAGTTCAGGAGTAGAATACTCTGAAGAGGACAGTCATACAAAAAGCAGACTGTGAAACGCAAAACGTAGTTACTGTGAATGGGGTTGAAAAGAATGTTAGGCCCTACGGCTGATACGTACGAAAGCAGACTGTGAAAGGAGGAATGTAGTTGTGAAAGGGGCTGAAAAAGAATGCTATGAATAATCTGCTTGAAAGTAGACAGTCAAAGGATAAATTACAATAGTTATCATGAATGGGCTAAAAAAGAAACAGCGAAGACTGTAGGCTAAATCTAAACGAATTTCTCTGCTCGCATGGTGATCCGAGTTTCCATTTCACGCCGTCAAATCGGCTGGCAAATAGGTCAGTTGTGGAGCTAACAGTCAGGCAGTCAGAGAGCGGACCAGTAGGTAGTCCAGTGTAACCCCCCCCCCCCCCCCCCCCCTCCCCGCCTTTCCTCTCGACCCCCCCCCCCCCCCCCCCCCCCCCCCCCCCCCCAGTCTCATCCACCACATACACGCTATGGGCCATGTATACTATCAGCAGCAGCGCCGTATCCGTCCGGTAGTCCCCAAATAGTGCATTTTGCGTTTATTTTCAGTGCTTTTTTTGACGAGTCACAAATGTGTGTGTTGCAATTAATGCATCGAGTACAAAATCCACCGCAAAGAAAGGACATTTCAAAAGGAAGCACGATTTCTGTAACAAAACACGGTAGATCTAATGCATTTTCCCGAACCTGATGAAAGAATGCATACCATAGTATCGTCTGCTTTACGCGCGTTCAGTGAGACCCGAATCCGTGCCTCTATTCGCGCTTTTCCTGGTCACTCAGAGAGAGAGAGAGAGAGAGAGAGAGAGAGAGAGAGAGCATGCCGGTATTAAACAGTATTTTGCTGAAGGCGCTCTTAGCTGGAACTGGTGTGGTGGACAACACGTGCCATGCGCCCGACTGTGAGTAGGACTGAGTAGACTGCATCCGCAAGGGAAGCGCGAGGGGCATACAGACGCATTTTTATGGATAAAGGGAGGCAACTACTGAGCGCTTCTCTCTGTTGCATGGAAGAACAGTAGTTACCCTTGTCTAGCGGAACGTTTTCAGTGTGTGGGTTGAAATCAGGAGATGAAAAGATGTTCGCGCGCGCGCGCGCGCGCGCGCGCGCGCGCACACACACACACACACACACACACACACACACACACACACACACACACACACACAGAGTTACATTTATACAGGTGTTACATTACAAACCTAACTTGATGGGAAGATAAGATAGGCCTAATGCAGAAATTATTACGTTTATCTCATTGTAACTTCAATCC
>JADBJO010000066.1:600000-605000 GCA_016801955.1 Conus betulinus
GGCGTGACACGGTAGTTCTGAACAGTAACACACACACACACACACACACACACACACACACACACACACACACACGTACGCACGCATGCACACACACACACACACACACACACACACACACCACACACACACACACATCTCTCATTCTCTCTCTCTCTCTCTCTCTCTCTCTCTCTCTCTCTCTCCCCCCCCCCCCCCTCTCTCTCTCTCTCTCTTCGGGAAGTACTGTTGGTTTGAAAAAAGAAAAGGACAGAAACAGCTTTCTTCATTCACTCAGTACATATGTCGGCGTTGAACCAAGCGCAAAAGCGAGTGTTTTGGGTTTTGCAGGTGTTGCTGCTTTACCCGTGGTGGAAGAAATGCGAGAATACAACAAAGAATTCCTAGTAATCAGACCACACTACTAACCCAATGGACAGTATACTGGAGACAAAACTAAGAATGATTCACGATAAAAAAAAACATTTCATTTCTGATTTTAAGTGTTTTAGGCAATTTGTTTGCATCGAAGAAGACTGGATTCTGCTCGCTAAAGCCAAGTCAGGGACTGGGCTGCTGAAGGTCTCTCATTCACATCTGTGTCCCATTTTATTTAGAGACCTGTCGAGCCGATTAGGTACAGAAGACCCTCTGGCAGGAATCCCCCCCCCCCCCCCCCCCCCCCCCCCCCCCCCGGGGGGTTTTACACACACACACACACACACACACACACACGTACAAACGCGCGCGCGCACGCACACACGCACACACACGCACACACACACACACACACACACACACACACATATATATATATATATATATATATATATATACATATATACATACATACATATATCACGCTGAACAGTTCTGTAGTAGGGAAAAAACAAGTGCTGGTTAACAACAATTCTTCCGCCATTACATTAATGACTTGGCAAAGATTTAAATGCAAGAAAATGCTGTATTTTCATTTTCTTATTATTTATTACCCCGCAACCAAAAATTACTTAGCACGAAAAGAAAAGGTAGACAAATGGTAAGCAGTCTCTTTTTTTTCCTAATCGCTTTGTCTTCAATGCACAGTTGAAGCAAGGAGAAAAAGTATTGTTTTTCAGAAAATGAAACAGGCTGCAGGTGCAAAATACAAATTCACAGAACACGGAGTAAAGTAATGCGAATTTTATTTACAAACAAAACAGGCAAGTTCATTTTTGACAGATAGGCTATGTTTTCTTCAAATGCAGCTAACAGCAGACAAAAACATTGAAAGCAATGCTTTCCTGGTTGTATTCAGCAGTCTCATGCTGACTGCTATCATCCTATTATTGTTTTGTACTGTAAAAAAATATTTGATTTGCTGTTCAAATTAGTGTGTTTGTCTTTTGCCCTTATTGCATTTATTGGCTAGAGTTCAAAACGGAATTTAAAAAAAAAAATCAAATTTAGTCAGCTTTTCATCCAGGGGTTGCAGTGAGGAAGGGAGCTCTTCACCTCGCTTGAGCCCATGTCTGGTTAGTGTTGATTTGCAGGTCCTTTGAGAGTGCTTCCTGTTTAGCAGCTGAATAAGCGGAAAGCAGTGCGAGTCAGCAGGCCTGTGGAAACTGATTGACTGGGCGGCCCTGTTTGCGGGCTCCTGGCGCTGGATCATTTTCCTGCCAGTACTTCCATTACTGCGGCGGCCTATCCGTGCCATTCACAACAATGCCAACTTCCAATGAACCAGGACGGCCGCCATCACAGACCGTCATAACTGGAAGCTACACAGAACCGACCCCCGGATATACTGGCCAATAGTGGACATCGCTTCCTTCTGCGTACATCACCCAGGGCAGACAGAAGATGCTGCATTCAGGCTGACCAGACCAATCACCTCCAGCCACTCACCAACACGACAAATCAATCCAAGGCCTGCCACAATGCTCTCCATGCCCCCTCAGCACACTGACACAGTCTCACTCTCAGGCACCTTGATGGCAAGCAGAAGGCTCAGGGGATTCCATGTCCACTGGTGCTGAGTACTGTCTCTACCAGCAATTCCGCTTCTCTGGGCTCATACAGGCCATCAACTCCAAAAGTGCCTTCTAGCGAATGAGAGCCAGCACAGACTTCAGATGAAATATGTCTGGAACTGGCTCTCCCACATGCTGGATGGAAGCCTTAATGGCCTCCTTCTAGCAGTTGGTGAAGACTGTGCCGCCCACTGATGAACTCCACCAGCTTATCTCAGTGTCCAAATGGACTGAATAGCCATGCCATTGCCTCTCTGAGTGCCTGTGTCCGACCCTGCAAAACAGCCTTTCTTCAAGGTGGGAGCCTTTCATCAAAATATGCCCGGCAGATGGTGAATGAAGGCATGAGCTTTAGGGTACATGTTAGCCTCCCCACACCCAGGAATCAAACACTTCTTGCCCCTCTTTTGGGTTTCCTGGCCTGTGGAACTGGCCTCCTTTGCCTTCCTGGATCCGTGGCAACGTAGAGACACGTGCTTGGGAGAAGTTCTGGCATGCCGGATCTCAGCAGTGGGGCTTGAGTCTGTGTGCTTTTTTCCTGTTACTGGCCCTCTGTCTGAGGATTACCTGCCCCTTCTTGTAAGACCTGTCTTGGGACCCTCCTGACCCCCCTGACTGCCCAATCCCCCCACTGTCCTGAGTATCCCTGGCTGACATGTTTCCAGGTGGTCCTCCTAAACAACTTGATTTGCCAGCCATGTCAAAATCCTGACTCTGGCATCTTGACCTGCTCTCCCCCACAGTCTTATTCACTTTCTTGCTAGAACTGGCTCTGATTCTAGCGATGCAAACAACCTTAGACCCTGCTTGAGGTGATCCCTTCGAATCCTTGCATGGAATGCTGTCTGTTTGGGGATGTTTGGATACTTTCAGCATTCTATCACCAGGCATATGGGGCAGAGTACTGCCGGTAGCTCCCATTGCCTTCGACCATATCAAGGGATGTACCTTGGAAATCCTGCCAAGGGGGAATGGTCCTTACAGCATTACCAGAGTGTGAAGGAACTGCAACCTTGACTGGAGAACTGGGATTGTCCTCCTCCTTCCTTCCATCTCCTTTCCTTGATTAGTTCTGCAGCTTCTTGTACTTCCTGCAGTTTTTTTTCTGCCCAACCTGTTTGCAGTAAAAGCACATAATACCGGAATCTGGATTGCCAGGAGCTTGCTTTTCACTGTCTTTAGCTATAAGCTGCAGACGAGCAGTCAGCTTTTCAGCTTTTCACGATCTGCTTGATACAGCTGTCCAAATCCTGCTTGGAAAAAAAAAGAACTGAGCTGTGGCTCCTCCTGAACGTTCTTCTGTGCCTCATCCATTACCAGAGAGACGTGCTGGAACCACTTTACTTTATGGACGGCTTCTTCCATGGTTCTGGGTCTCTCCAGACACAGGCATTTTTTCCTGCCTCCTTGTCCAGATTACCAGTGTAAAAGTTTGATGACTGCCTCGCCCTGTACGTACCTTTCAGGCAGGTCTCTGAAGGCTGAATCAGCAAGCACTGTGACCCTGTCTGTCCAGTCCTCATAGGACTCCTCTGGGTTTTGGCTGGCTTGCTGGAATTTTAGCTTGGCTGTTTCAGTCAGTGCTAGTGTGGAGTACAATTAACTCCTGGTCTGCATAAAACACAAACAACACCCAATGCTATTTACAACTTCTGTTTAACTTACAACTAGGGTTGCACTAATTGAAAGTTCTAAGTATATCCCACTTCTGACACCAATAAAGTGTTTCCCTACACTTACAGAAGTTCGTTTATATACCTAGCACTTGCACATTCACACACACACACACACACACACACACACACACACTCTACCGTACCTGGTCTGTCCAGTCTCTGGGTAGGGGGTTTCGTCAGGATTCTTTCCGCAAGCCCTTCAATGGTACCAACTACCAAGTCAAGTCTGTCACAGTCACTGTCGTTCTGTCAGTGTCCGTCTCCAAGCCCAGCAGTGGTACTGTCAAAGCTGTCAAAGCCGTTGTAACCATCCACGGCTGTTCTGTCACAGTGCTAGGGCTAAACTGTCTCCTATTAACTGAAGGCCCTAGCACTGGTCTGTCACTAGTGTAACTGTCAGCACGACGAAGCTCTTCACTAACCATAAGTTAGAAGTCCGCTCTCTTCAAGCCCAAGAGTCATATCCCTAAACTAGGAACAAGTTAGCAGGTCCGCTCTCTTCAAGACCTAGCGTCGTACTGCCTAAGCTCGTCTGCTAGTTTACCTGTCAGTGAACACACTTGTCACGCGAGGTGCACTTCCGCTGAGCTCGCCTATGTGCGCAGAAACCGTGCGTCACTACATAGCCGACGACACGACAGACGGTGACAGAACGCCAAAGGTGACCTTGTTTTCTTTCAATGATCCTCCTCTCTCTCTCTCTCTCTCTCCATTCTATTCTCGATGATCTTGGCACCGCCATGACCACAAGCTAATCAATGGAACATAACCCTGATCATTCATTGATCCACTGATCTATCAGTGACCTGCGTGCGGTGGACCTCGGACACAGAGGAAATAAAAAGAGCTGGCCGGATAAGAGTTTCTGTCCTCTGCCCTGCCAGCTGCTGTCATTCACGGTACGCTGGTTGCGCAATGGTGGGACCGAAAGGTTTGGAGGGCTGGAGACTGTGGTCATGTCTGTTGCTTGTGCAGGCGGGTGAAAGTAAGTGTGCTGCGTTTGGCTTGTTGTAATACATGGTGTGTGTGTGTGTGTGTGTGTGTGGAGAGAGAGAGAGGTGCGCGCGCGCATGTGTGTGTTCAGTGTATAGAGATATGAAGGGTGCAAATTAGACACGGCAAAAGTCAGGTCCTGCTTTCAGATGATGTGGACATGTATACCTTAACAAAACTCGGGAGAGATGTACGTATTTTCACTGTTATAAATCGGTAGGACTGTGCCTGCGGCAGAACAGGAGTAGAATGACTTTGAAGACAGTCGTACAGAAAGCAGACTGTGAAACGAAAAATGTAGTTATTGTGAACGGGTTGAAAAGAATGTTAGGCCCTACGG
>JADBJO010000066.1:610000-615000 GCA_016801955.1 Conus betulinus
TCCAGTTCAGTTGCATATCAAAACCTGTTTACATATCACACTGGACAATTCAACGTGTGTCTGGGTTTTATGTTTGCTCCAGTGTCTTTTGAGATGAGTTTTTGTAATTGTTTACAGGTGTCTGGGTTTCCTGTAAGTTGAGTTAGTAGTGAGATGATACATTAGTCTGTGCTTTTTTTTTTTTTTAAGTTTGTTTTGTGTGTGTGTAACGAAACACTTGACAACCATTCAGATCGTCCCAATCAAACCCCAAACCAAAGAATAGATTTCAAATCTATGTCCACTCCCCCCTTTCAACCCCCCCCCCCCCCCCCACTTTCTCTCTCTTAGAATGGCGTGAGCCACTCCGCTTAACACGATTGGTTACAAGAGAAAGTTTAGGTCATGGGGGCGCGTGATGCGTTTCGTTATTCTTGGTCCACCTCCCTTCCCCTTTCAATCCTCACTCACTCCCAACTGGGGCGCATGATACTGCAGGAAAATTTACATTTGCATTGTAACAATACTGCCAGTCTCCCCCCCCCCCCCCCCTTTCCACCACTATCTTCATTCCCCCACCCCCACCTGAGCCACATGTGGCCTCACTCCCCACAAAGAGTAACCGGCAAACCTCCCTCCTTCTCCACCCCCCCCCCCCCCCCTTTCATATCCACCGTCCGTGTGCTGGGGACCCCTGGTAAATGATTCACTGTGTTTACTCGCGATGGTCTCAATTAGCGTTCGCTCTATACGCGAGCATAAATTTACCGGCCGTTGATCTCAGCGCACCAGCGCCAGCGAAGTTCAAATGCTTTCCGAGGCAACTGATGGGAGGAGTAGGTTCCTCCCCTTCTCACTCACAGTGTTTTGACTGACACCCTGTCAGTCAGATCAGACATCTGATTTGACAGCCTAGTGTTTAAGATAAGGACATGTAGTCCCTGAGGCTCACTGACCCTCAAGACTGCCTGTAGATCAGACCAGTGAAAGACGAAGGGACGACCAGACAGAAGGCCTGATAACCTACTTCTTGATCCCAAGTCTAAATCACTGATTTATCCCAGGAAAAGTGAGTTGAAACTACGTTTTACATTTTCGAATCTATGCATTGATTTTATGCATGTATGTGAGATAACAACATAACTTTGTACAAATACTTGGTGACATTTATCAAACTGATGAATGATTGTTTTGTGTAGTAGTTTGCTTGCCATCATATGGCAAAAGCTCTCTCCATGTGGTTATGATTCTTTGTTAACAATCTGACCACTATTCTTCGTGTTCAGCTTGACTTTTGCCAGTATGCAATTCCATTTGGTAAGATGGTAACTGAATGATAAATTTAGATAAAAAAACAGTATGCCTGTACTATGGTAAAATTGCTAAGCTGATTTACAAATACTGGTGATTGTTGAAATGATTTGTAGTGTATGACTTTAAGTCTACACCACATGTGTACTTGGACTAAGTGTAGCCCAAGTTAATGTGATTTGATTCACAAGAAACACTGAAGAGTTATTTGACTGAAACTGTAGCAATGTATTACTGTCTCCTACCCTTTTGTAAGCTTAACTCAGTCTTTAAACAAAAATGGAAATTGACCGTTATAGTATAAACTCTAAAATGGAGTAAACATTTGCTGGCAGAGTTCTCATACCTCTTCTGAAAGATAAGAGGGTAAATGTGTGAACTCCACAAACCAGCCACTCAGCGACTCACCTACAGACCAAGCTCTCTTTATTGCAGAACTGGGACCATGGTTATGCTACAATCTGTGGCTAAACCATACTCTGTGGCTATGCCAGAAACCGGGGTTATGCCAGACACCATGGCTATGCTTTAAACTGGGGCTACCACACCACAGCTCAGCCATATGACAACAGGTCTACACAGGAGGATCAGTCATCAGCCACAGGAGAGATCAACTACCCTCACCAATACAAGATAGCGCTGCTAATTCCCCTGGACTCAAATCCATCAGACCCTTACCCTCACTTTATGATGAAACAGTGAGAACATGTCTATGATTACTACTTTGGCTACTGCACTGGGTGAACGTAAGCAAAGTGGATATGTCTAAGAATATACATTCACCAACTTAAGCGGATGCACGGAGTGTAAGCAAGTAAAGTAGGAGTGAGGAAGGGCACTTCATTGTTGTGGTTTAATGAGAACTAAAACTAAGCCTATAGAACAGACATGCATATACTTTGTCTATGTGTAAGCAAGTAAATTTGACGTTAAAATTGCACTTAACATGTGTCACTTCTCTGTTGTTCAATCAATGCTGAATGTGTGAACTTCTGTCTTCAATTCTCTCTCTCAGAGCTACATGCACATTTCTTTAAGAGTACAGGCCTAAGGAAACTTATCTCAGGGCCACTTTAAAGTATTTTAACAGTACCTGGAACAAATATAAATTTCTTTCGATGACTAGTACTGGAAAGTTGCTCCTTCTGCCACTAGTAAGAGAGAGGGTGGAGGTGAAAAATTAAAATAATTCTCATAGAGAAATTATTCCAAGTCCTTCCCCTAGAAGACCCACCTACCACTCATCCATCTTGTCACAGTGTGTGTGTGTGTATGTGTGTGTGTGTGCGTACATGTGTGCGTGCGTGCATGCGTATGTGTGAGTGTGATCTAGAGACTACGGATTTGCTAATTCCGTTTGGATAGATTTGTCTGGGTTTATGTTTGTATGTGATTTGGATCCAGGTGAAGCCTTTAAAAAAAAAAAAAGAGAGAGAGAGAGAGAGAGAGAGAGAGAGAGAGAGAGAGAGAGAGATGCACCATGACCTGCATGCAAATTATGCATTAAAATAAATGACTTGCAGACTTCATACAGCGACTATTGTGGGCATCGTGGTAGGGCTGTTGATGGCCTTCATCTCATCTTCTGCTGTGTCCTCTCCTTCGTCAGGAACAACAAGAGCAGAGGTGGGTGCAAAGTGGCCCATCATCAGGTGGTCAGCCACCTTCAGTTTTAAGTACAGGTCCGAGACCACGGTGACAGTTCAGGTCCAAAACGCTGTTATATTCTCTGTTACACTCAAAGCTGCGCCTGGCTTTTCTCAGAAGACCAGCCAGTACCAAGACACAATTCGTCTCATGGTCCATCGCTTGACCCATACCATACCTGACTCTGAGGCCGGTCTCATGTCTGTTCCATTCTCTATGCAAGCACGATCCACATGACCCGTCATTTTCCTGTTGTCTGCTGGACTTTTCACTCCCCAAATCCTAGTACCCTGCCAATGGCGTAGAAATATGTAAATTGTTTGGAATAAGAATTGTTTGTGTCACAGATATGTTTGTTTGTGCGCGTGCGCGTGCGCGTATGCGTGTGTGTGTGTGTGTGTGTGTGTGTGTGTGTGTGTGTGTGTGTGTGTGTTGCATAAATCACACACCTCAACCATCCTGGGCATAAAAACCATTCCTCCTCCCACCATCCCCAATCTCTTCCCCACAGGTGGGTTTGACACAGAGATACCCGGATCCCCGGCAACTGCGCAGCTCACCTTCTTCGTCACCACCAGGGACCCTTCAGTGACCAGGGCGGGACCGGAGCCTTCTACCCCAGCCAGGTCTACCCCTACTACCCCAGGGTTGTCCACCACCACCACGAGGTCCACGGCGTGTCCCACGGAGGCAGCTATGACCGAGGAGGCTGGAACGACACCCACCACAATGATGGCGGCTGGGGTGGTGGTGGTGGTGGGCATGTCTGTGATGGAGGTGGGGGAGAAGAAGGGCGGGACAGTGTTGATGATGGCGGCGGGGGTGGTGGCGGTGGTGGTGGGCATGACTATGGTGGAGGAGGGGGAGGAGGAGGGTGGCACAGTGGCGGAGGGGGTGGTGGTGGTGGGGGTTGTGACAGTGGTGGTGGCGGTGACAGTGTGGTTGTGATAGTGGCGGGTGGGGGAGGATTTGATTGAAGTTTTTATTTATTTTTTTTTTTTTGGGGGGGGGGGGGGGGGGGGGGGGGGGGGGTAATGGTGGTAGTGATTGTGAGTTTTGGGATGGTGGAAGTGGTGGTGCTATGTGAGTCGTTTGTCAGAGAGAGAAAGAGTGGGGGCTGCGAGGGATGAGAGAGAATGGGTTTTCGGATTTATATCTCTTACCAACTGATGAAAGGCTAAACTTTAAGTAATACGAAGAGAGAGAGAGAGAGAGAGAGAGAGAGAGAGAGAGAGAGAGAGAGAGAGAGAGAGAGAGAGAGAGAGAGAGAGATGGGTCATCGGATTTATTTCTCTTGCCAACTGAAGAAACGCTGAATACGAACACTGATGTGATACGAGGAGCTGGAGAGAGAGAGAGAGAGAGAGAGAGAGAGAGAGAGAGAGAGAGAGAGAGAGAGAGAGAGAGAGAGAGTCAAATGTTTTTATTCTTAAAGGCCATAGCCCCTTAGAATGGGGATGTACATCATAAATCATGTCGCAAATTGATCTTGGTATTCTTTATGTTACATGCATAGTTCACTTGTTAAATGCTTTTTGTAAATAAATCGCTAACTGTTTAACCGTGTTTTCATTTGATGATGACATTAACAAGTTTAATTTGAAAAGGCAAGGATTTTTTAAGTACTTTCGTGAGATGAATTTTCAGTTTTAAAGGGCGCTCTGTTTCAGGTTTAGTTTGATTTGGATTCCAGTTGATCCCAAAATGCCCACACAGAGCAAAGATGCTCAATTTCAGTTTCGGTTTTCTCATAGCCTACTTGATCCCAAAATGCTAACAACAGCACAAAGGCGATCAATTTCAGTTTCATTTTTCCTGGGAGTCCAACTGATCCCAAAATGCTCACACAGAGCAAAGATGCTCAATTTTCAGTTTCATTTTTCTAAGACTCCAGTTGATCCCAAAATGCCCACACAGCAGAGGCACTCAATTTCAGTTTCATTTTCCTCGAAGTCCAATTGATCCACAGAAGCTCAATTTCAGTTTCGGTATAGACGCTCAGTTGCATTTTTCCACTTTTCTTAGCGTGCCATTTCAAAATGCCCACACAGGGCAAAAGACGC
>JADBJO010000066.1:625000-627500 GCA_016801955.1 Conus betulinus
GTACACCAATCTTAAAATTCCCCCTCTCCTTCTCCCCCTCACACTTCGTCACTATACGCTCTTTTTTATCTTATGTTTGAATGAACATTCTGGAAAAGTAGAAAAACAGATAAACAACCGCACTCTTCCGGAAATGCTCTAGGCATAGACTTCAAGCCGGGTCTTCGGTGGCGATGTCTATTTTCTCGTCGTTCGCATGTATTGAAGATTCTCTTCTTGTTTATTTTGGAAAAAAAAATATCATGCTTTACAAGCTTTCTCAAAAAACATCGAGTACACTGTAGATGTGTTAATGTACCGCGAAATGGCCTTCACAGAAATAATGCTCACCATCTCTTTTTCTAGGACCCGTCCAAGGCTTTAGCTGACCGATCGATGCGCTATTATGCACAAACATAAAATCAGGTAAAAATACACATAGCTAATAAGTAACCGAGCTATTCTGTCAGGAATTGTCATCGTTTGAAACATTCATGCAAGCTTTCCGGTATGATGTTTTCCATCGTTAAGTTTGGGGATTGAAATAAAAGGATCTTCATGAATTAAGACGGACTGAAGTCACGTGAGATCGTGTCAGCGGATAAGGAAGACATTGCAAAAACAACGCCATTTGGGGACCTATGTCCATCATTCTGTGCTTATGTAGCTTTTTTTTTTTTGTGCATAGAGGTGTAAGTTTCGAAGTGAAAGGAACTAACGGCATATTTTTTCTACAACCACAGCAAAAAAAAAATATAACGACAACACAACAGTCTTTGATTTCTTCTTGTTATCCTCTACATTCACCCCCCCCCTCCTTTCTCTCCCCCTTCTTTCTTCTCATTCTCCTCCTTCTCCTCTTCCTCTTATATTTCCTTCTTCTCTGCCTCCTTCTCGTCCGCATTCTCGTCCTTCTTCGTTGTCATTTTCCTCTTTTCCCTAATGTTGTTCCCCCCCTCTCTGTCCCGGTGTCTCTGTCTGTCTGTCCGTCTGTGTCTGTCTGTCTGTCTGTCTCATCAACTCAGACAGCATCGTCATTATCATTACTTTGTTATTTTCTGTACTTGTCTTCTTCTTCTTTTTCTTCATTTACAACAACGACGATGACCAGCCTGTCTACTTTTTTTTTGTTTTTGTTCTTTTTCTATTTTTTTTTCTCTGCTGAACACGTTTTTATTTCAAGCTTAAAACAAGCACAGTTAACGCATAAGGAAAATGGAACATTTACATGCTGCAAAGCAAGATGATAGAAAAATGGTATGCAATCGCATTTGTTTCAGGATCATCAGCTCACTCATTTTGTTCTACTTTTCTTCTTCTTGTTCTTATCCCCCTCCCCCCCCCCCCCCCCCCCCCCCCCCCCCCCCCCCTCCGCGCCCGCCTAACACCTCCTTTACTTATTATCTCCTCCTCTTACTCTTCAATCATCTTCTATTCCTTCTCTATATTCTTTACATCTTATTTCTTCTTCGTCCTTTCCTTCCTCTCCCCCCCTCCTCCTTTTCCTCCCATTCTTGTTCTGTCTCCTACTCCTTTTCCTTGTCCTATTCTTTCTTCTTTTCTGCTTGTCCTCACCTCTTTCAACTTCTCCTCCTTCTTCTTCTCCGTCCAACCCCCTAGTCCTCATTCTCTTCCCTCTTTCCCTAAAACTTCCTCTTTCTTCTTGGTCTTTCCTCCCTTCTTTCCTTTCCTTCCTTTTTCTTCTCTCCTATTTTTCTTTTCCTTGTCCTATTCTTTCTTCTTCATCTTTTCCTTCACCTCTTCCTCGCCATTATTCAACTTCTCCTCCTTTTTATTTTTCATCTACTCTCATTTTTTCCGTCAACCCCTAGTCCTCTTCCTCTCTCTTCCCTAACTTCTTCTTCTTCTTCTTCTTCTTCTCTTCTTCTTCTTCTTCTTTCTTCTCTTCTTCTTCTTATTCGCTTTACAATGCGGAACTGTTCCGCTGACTGTCTGACTGCCGTGCAGGCTGGGCCTTGGAGACAAGCTGGCCATTGTGATGGGCGTGGTGGTGCTGTTTCCTCGTCCTGCTCTGCTGTTCGCGCTGCCTGTGGGGCCTCTTCTGCGGACGGTCGGCCTCCAAAGGTGGGAGGGTGCTTTCCCTTGACATTTGGGTCATCTTGCAGGCTGGATGTTTGGCTGTCTTAGGATGTTACGTGACATGGGATGCGAAGATGCATGCTATAAATTAATGTACGGGATATGAGTAGTTTTGTGTGTATGCAATGTGTGGAACAGTCGCTAGAAAGAATGGAACGAAAGACAGAAACAAGCGTTTCGAAACAGAACGACGTTTGAGAGACAGTCAGGAAGAAAGAAAGAAAGAAAACTTTGATTATCTTTATGGAAAGCAAAAAATCATTGGAACACACACACACACACACACACACACACACACACACACACACACACACACACACACATCCTGTCCTGGTCACAAAAGCAACAATGGTACAAATTGTAGTAGGCCAAGAGAAGACAGCAAGGGATCATCGCCGGTTGGATTGATATTGATTAAAAG
>JADBJO010000066.1:635000-637500 GCA_016801955.1 Conus betulinus
TGTCTGGTAGCGAAGCTTTCCATCCTGCACATCGGTTTGTCAGTGGCTTCGATGAACATGAAGGTGGAGACTGTTTGTAACTTCTTTAATTCTGCATATCAACAATCTGAGAAAATACATACAAGCGCAAACAACAGCAATGGCTTTTTACTGAGTGTTTGAAATCCTTTCAAACATTAGTAAAAGACCGAGAGCGCACAAAAAGAGGTAATTCACAGTATCCTCTTGCGACCACAAGACACAATGAAGTATGACCAGAAAACAGGTATCATTTTATTTCATTCTCTTTCTTATTCATTCAGTTGCGTAACTAGAAATAAGTTTGGTCACACATACACACACGCGCACGTACACGCACACGCACACAACCACACGTACACGCGCATGCGCGCGTGCGCGCGCACGCGAACAACACACACACACACACCGTCTCTCTCTTTCTCTTCTCTCTCTCTCTCTCTCTCTCTCTCTCTCTCTCTCTCTCTCTCTGTGTGTGTAAAAGCATTTGCTAAAATGAGTCGGACAAAATGTGCCTTTGTTAGTAGTTGGGCGAAAACAATTTGAATTTGAAAAAAGCATTCCTGAACTTCTTAATGCAAATGACAACGATTCCCACACAATTGCTTATTCATCCTTTCAAGAAATTTATCTGGCGTTTGGTAAATTAATCAAGGTAAGGTTGCCACAGGTTCTGATTCTAGTTCATGCTGAATAAGAAACATTTCCAGGTCTTTCCTTCGTACTATTCTGGCTCCTCTCCCCAACCCTCCAATGTTTTTGATTACTGGTATGCTCTCAGCGGATTGAAATATAGCCGTCGTAAGATTCAGTCCAAACACAGGGTAAACCCGAATTCTAAGCATTTTTTTCCGACCAAATTTCACTGACCCTTCACTTAGGAAAATATTCGAGAAGATACCAAAAGTACGACTATAACATTTTCTGGAAAGAGAACATCCGGCATGTTAACTACTGTTTCAAGCCGCTTTTACACACCGTTAGGAGTGTTATTGATCACATTGTGTCAGCTTTCTTCTGATGTTAAAAGAGGCCTTGCCAACAGGTACGATATCAACTGCTGCCCAATTTTCTATTTTATTTTCATAGGGCCTATGATTCAGTATGGTAACTGTAAATTATGAATTACTCCTTAAAGCTTTTTCTCAGTCAGTATCAAACGTGTGTTTTCTAGCTTTTTATTTTTTCTCTCTCTCAAATACATCGCTTTAAGTAAGATTAGAAAAATGCTTTCTCTGAATTCGAAGGAGGAGCTTATGTTTCTTAAGAAATGGGGAATACAATAATGTACACCCACAAACTGGTCGTACATCTCTCATATGAGCATCGATGAGTATCATAATGGATAATTGCATAGACTCCTTACTTGCTGTCCAATTCTACCATGGCTTACTTATAAGGCTGTCTTTTTATTCGCATAGAATTTTGACAAAGGTAATAGCCCAAATGTTTAGGCCTCAAAAGCGCTAGAGTTAACACTTCTAATCAACATCATCATCTTATTTCCACGTTTGGGTTCTGTCAGTGAATCGTGAGAAGTCGGGTCCCGCTTATGTTGTGGAAGATTTCAAAATCCAAAATAAGTTTCATAAAAAAAAAAGAAGAAAATTTTGCTTTTTCTGGGCTGAAATACTCGCCATTTAAAGTGGCGTTAAAAAAATCGTACCCTGCTCAACGCACACGTTAATACACACACACACACACCACTCTCTCTCTCTCTCTCTCTCTCTCTCTCTCTCTGTCTGTCTGTGCGCATGTGGTGTGAGTGTGTGTGTGTGTGTGTGTGTGTGTGTGTGTGTGTGTGTGTGTGTGTGTGCCATGCGAGCGCGCGTCTTGCGCGCGCGTGTGTGCGTGCGTACGTGCGAGAGTGCGTGCATGCGTGTGTTTGTGTATGTGTGTGTGCGTACACACACACACACACACACACACACACACACACACACACACACACACATATATATATATATATATATATATATAAGTGTGTGTGTGTATGTGTGTGTGTTTGTGTGTGTGCCTCTCACCCCCCCCCCCCCCCCCCTACCCCCAACTTTTTCTCTCTCTCAGTGGGGATCACTGCAGAAGGGCCACGCGCTTCCTTCGAGGAGAGTAGCCTGAACTTCACAGAACATTTTGTCGTGATGATAACATTGTACACACACACTACACTACACTGCACTGCACCGCACCGCACCACACCGTACCACACCACGCCACACACTACACTACACTACACTACACTACACTACACTACACTACACTACACTACACTACACTGCACTGCACTGCACTGCACTGCACTGCACTGCACTGCACTGCGCTACACTACACTTCACTACACTGCGTCACACTGCACTACACTGCAACGCACTGCGCTACACGACATTACACTACGTTACATTACACTACACAACGCTACACTGCATTACACTGCACTATACGGCACTGCACTGCACTACACTATACTACACTATTCAATACA
>JADBJO010000066.1:642500-645000 GCA_016801955.1 Conus betulinus
GGAGAGGACATCAACATACTGAGAGAAATTTTTTATCACAGCGACAAAGATGGGTGGAGAAAGCGAGTCATGGACTACGACTGAGGTCGGCACACTGATGATTAATATTAGTATTATTATGATTATCATCACTATTATTGTTATTATTATTATTATCATTATGATTCTACTTCTTCTTAATGTCATTATCATTGTTATCATTATTATTATCATAAGTCGTCTTCTTATTAATGTCGTTATATCATTATTATTGTTGTTGTTGCTGTTGTTTTGTCACTTTTGGTTGTTTTTTACCATCATTATCATTGTTACAATAATCAATACTTTTGAAGTGATTAATTTCATTTTACAACAACAAGAACAAGAAGAACAACAGTAACTACTACTACTACCACCACACTAGTATTGTTATTATCATCATTATTAGCAGTATGATCATCATTATCATCATATTATCATTACCGTTATGATCATTATGAATATTAATGTTGTTACGATGATGATAGTGATTACGATGACGATAATGATGATGAAAATGATGATGATGATGATGGTGATGATGATGTTTGATAAAATGATAATGGTAATGATGGCGATGATAATGATAATGCTAATGGTGACGATGATAATAATAATAATGATGGCGATGGTGATGGCAATGATAATAATGATGCTGATGGTGAGGACCAGCCGACGTCGCGCAGCTGGTGTACCGGTACGAGGCCCAGCTCGCCACGGGATCGCCGCAGAGTAGCCAGCTATGGAGTGCCCTCAAACTGACCGCTAATCTCACGCTGAAGATTCGCCCGCCGCACGTGGTCGCCATGGTCAGTGCGCTCTGGTTCACAACGTCCCAGGCACACAGAATGTAGTTGGTTCTTCACCCTAGCCTCTCTCTCTCTCTCTCTCTCTCTCTCTCTCTCTCTCTCTCTCTCTCTCTCTCTCTTACAAGTTTCACCTCGGCCAGTCGCATCGTCAGATGCAAATCATCTGTTCATATGCGACACACACACACACACACACACACACACACACACACACAAAGGGAAGCAAGTGGTTCTTGCACGTTAAAAAGCCCAAGACACACACACACACACACACGGGTATTTGTGTCCCTGAGCAATATTCTGAAGAAGAAAAATCCTTTAAGAGATAACATATTCGCAGGGGTGGACTGGGAGGTGGTGTGAAATTAAAATCAGTGTTATGTGGACTGGGAGGTGGTGTGAAATTAAAATCAATGTTATGTGGACTGGGAGGTGGTGTGAAATTAAAATCAATGTTATACGCTGAGAACAGCTCCCCTGCCTCCCCTCTTCCCCCGTTCCCCTCCTCCTCTCCCCAGTTTACAGAGAGAAATCGATTTGACAATACATTGCAATATACACACAACCCCTCCCCGCCCCCCACACACACACACACGCACCCCCTCCCCCCCCACACACACACATATACGCGTGCGCGCGCACGCACGCACACACACACACACACACACACACACACACACACACACACACACACACAGAGAGAACGTGGGTTTGTTATGGCCTCATGTCGTTTATGTTTTACTTTGAACTTCGAATGAATGTTGTCCTTGCAGTACGTATAGGACTGAATTAGATTTGTTTTGAAACGGAGGCTGCTGCTTCTATGTCACAAAGTCCGTGTATATCGCGGTCCTTTCTACATTTAGGCAGAGAAGCCATGAAGTTCCCTGCCCAATCAAGTGTTTCAAATAACATTAACAGTATCCCATTTATGCACAAATAAGAAGTTAAATCAAAATAAGTCAACATGTGGGTTAATATAAAAGGCGAGAAAGCGTCAAGTCTCAATTAAAACAGACAAAAAAAAAAACATTGCTACTTACTTTTCGTCAAATTTATTTTGACGAAGATAGGATTTGCTGGTTTATTTCCGTTGTCCTGAGTGTTGTTTATCTTACCTTAAGAAGACCTAAGAGGTCGAAACGCGTCGTGTTTTGCTTCAGAATTAACTAACTATGTCTATATTTTGACGTCATTTAACCAGAACATAATTCTAACACCCACTAGAACCAGAAGAACCGTTTCCCGTCTACATTGTCAGTAAAGGCTTGTTGTTTTTTTTTTTTCTCCCTGTCTGCGTGCAGTTGGAAGACGTGAGTCTTCAGAAGATGGACAAGTTCTTGACAGAGAGGACTGCCAACTTCTTCATGCAGCCAAAGGACGAGCTTCTGAACGGCATCGAGGTGGACATCGAGAGCACGATGATCGCCCCGCTGCAGGAGCCGTTCTACTTCAAGTAAGAGCCCTCGGCGTGCGTTCCTTCCTGTCCGGGCATGGGATGGGAAGATTGTAGGCAGGGTAGGGGCGTGGGGGTATGAAATTAAGGGGGTACGGTGGGCGGAGGGGATGAGAAGAAGGAAGGGAAAATGGAGGGGGGGGTGGGGGGGACGCAGAAAGGGAAAAGTATTTCAAAACTATGGTAAGCCGTTCATCGATGAACATAACTGTACAAG
>JADBJO010000066.1:655000-657500 GCA_016801955.1 Conus betulinus
AAAACTGCCTTTTTCTTCATAATTTCAGCTTGATTTCATCATGATCACCTCAAATCTGCGTATTGCTTCATTTACATCACTATGTATAAGACCTTCTGCTGTTGCCATCTTCTCTTTAACATCTTGAGAGCACATGGAACGATTGAATACCAGGGCATAATCCTTGTTCCAGAAATATTTAACAATAAATTGTTTACTTTGATCACTCGAGTCATTTGTTGTACATTTCTCTTCCTTTTGTTTGGCAATACGTAATACAAGGGGCATGTGATCAGATTCAAATCTTTCCACAACAGTAAGAGTTAACTGTTCACAAAGAAGCTCAAAACCGTTTCTTGACAACAAAAAATAGTCATTTACACTGCATCCTACATCAGAAATATATGTAAAACGACCTTCAAGGTCGCCACTGCATATTCCATTAAAAAATGTTCAGTCCCAAAACCGTGCACATATCCAAAAATTTCTTTCCATATGCATTTAAGATTTTGTCTTGAGAGTTCGTTTTATACAATTATCATTCTTATTATGAACAACATGTAATTCAAGCTCATCTAAAAGTATAGGGAATTTGTCAGACGTTCTGGCATTCATATCACCACATAACAGTATTTCAGTGTCTTCCAAAGACAACAACATATATTTACAACACAATTTTCCAACAGATCAATGCCATTGTCGAAACCATTGATAGTATAATATGGCGAATTTTCAGGAGGAACATACGCACATACAAGTAAAACATTATTATGTAGACCAAAACATCCTTTATCAAGTATAAATGTCATGGTATAAGGACTCTCACAATCAACCTCATGCACATATGGAAGAAGATATTTTCGTATCAACAAATTATTCCTCCTGAACTTCTCCCTTGCCTTGTAAGTTTGACAGCTGGTTTAACGAAATTTTATAATTTATAATAAACTTGATTCAAACTTTCAACAAACAAACAAAAACAAAAAGAAGAATAAATTGAATGAAGTGTGAATTGTCTAATTTATTAAATAACCCACATACATTCCAATGGAGGAAAGGAAAAACTATTTACAAAGTTATTCGTAGTACCAAAATCACGGCAATACGAACTGTCACTGTTAACACTTCCGTCACAATCATTCGCCCATTTCGTATCTTTTCCAGTATCTGTACCACTCGCCGACATTCTATCACCGTCTAACCGATTGATGATACGTCGTCACACTGTCACTATCACTGTCTGATCCATTCGCCGTCACACTATCTCCATTATCGTCTAATTCACTCCCTGTCACACTATTTCTATTTCGTCCAATCCAGTCGCTGTCACATTGTCACCATCACGATGTGATTCATTCTCTATCTCACTTTCACCACCACTGTCACTGAGAGAGAGAGAGAGAGAGAGAGAGAGAGAGAGAGAGAGAGAGAGAGAGAGAGAGAGAGAGAGACCAAAGAGATACGACACGACAAAGACAAAACCACCCAAAACCGGGAAACATTATTCAATCCAGAACCGCATCACATTATAGCGTGTTCGTTCTGTGACTATTAACCATCCTTAACCACGAAAGACGGAAAAGCAAACGCACAAAATTAATCATCATGGGGGATGTTGGGGGTGGGTGGATGGCGGGAGGTATGGCTTGGATACATAATCGATTTGGCAGACAGAAAAAAAGCAAGAAAGGAAGCAAGCAAGCAAGCAAGCAAGCAAGCAAGCAAACAAACAAACAAAACAAAACGTGACTTCAAAGCAGCAACACCTGCTCTTTGACAGAAAAATGCTGTGGGGCTTGCTGAGCAACGCCGGTACGACCACGGCGTCCAAAGTGCTGCTGCACCTTTGCCTGATCCAACGGCTGACCACCAGGCAGTGCATCTCCGCCGTCACCGCCATTGGGCTCTACACTCCGCCTTCCGAGCGTCTCATTCACCTCCTGATAGTACGTTGAGATCTGTGTATGTGTTTATGTATATATGTGTGTGTGTGTGTATGTATGTATGTATGTATGTATGTATGTGTGTGTGTATGTATGTATGTATGTATGTATGTATGTATGTATGTAATGTATGTGTGTACATACATACGTGTGCATGCATGCATGCATGTATGTATGTATGTATGTATGTATGTATGTATGTATGCATTACCATATGCATGCATGTATGTATGTATGTGCGTATGTATGTATGTATGTATGTATGTATGTATGCATGCATGTATATATATGTGTAATACATGTATGTATGCAGGTAAGTATGCATGTATGTATGTATGTATGTATGTGCGTGCGTGTACGTCTGTGTCTGTCTGTATGAATGTTTGCACGCATTATATATATACGTGTGCACGTATGTATGTATGTATGTATGTATGACCATATGCATGCATGTATGTATGTATGTATGTATGTATGTATGTATGTATGTATGTATGTATGTATGTATGTATGATGCACACATTTATATATATGTATGAATACATGTTTGAATATAGGTAAGTATGCTTGTATGTCTG
>JADBJO010000066.1:665000-667500 GCA_016801955.1 Conus betulinus
GGTTGTGGTTCACATGCTTCAGAACCTCTCCACAGAGCATGTAGAAGTAGGAAGACGTGGTCTTGATTGGAGGACGTAGCACTTTTGTGCGTTAACCTCATGCCCCAGTCGTTGGCCCACACTTCTAGTCTGTGGAGGTCTGCTTGGAGGATGAGGTGGTCTTGGAAGGAGCGTATTTCCCGGTAGAGAGCAGGCAGTCGTCTGTGAACAGGTGTACTTTTAATGTCACAGTAGCGGGGAGGTCGTTAATGTGGCAGAGGAACAGCAATGGGCTTAAGACTGTACCTTGGTGCACTCCCGACTCGACTGCAGCCTCCTCAGAGAATTCCCCCTCCAGACCCCCCCCCCCCCCCCCCCCCCATAGTTCTTTTGGTCAAGAAGCTTGCTATCCACTGATGAACAGGCCCTCGGATGCTGTTGTGCTGCAACTTGTGGAGGAGTTTGGTGTGGGGCACTGTATCGAAGGCCTTGCTGAAATCTAGATCATGACGTCAGTCTGTATCCCTGCTTAGGAGGACTCAAACAAGTCTCGTATTGTAGTGAGCAGTTGGGTCTCGCAGGAATAACCAGATCTGAAGCCATGGTTCTTGTCTGTGAGGATGTTGTACTTCTCCAGGTGTTCGTGCAGGTGGTGACAGATAATATGTTCCAGCAGTTTGCAGGCTACAGACGTTAATAATATGGGTCTATAGTTCTCCGCTCTATTTCTTCCCCCCTTTTTGTGTACACGTAGACAGGGAAGGGGTAGGTTGGGTTGGGGAGTATGCATGGATATGGGTGTGGGGAGTTAGGAGTGGAGGGGGGGGGGGATAAAGGTGGGAATGTGGGTCTGGGAGCGTGGAAAAGTTTATAGGATTTGAGGGGTTGGGTAGGTGGGGCACCAGGGCGGAGGGGAGGGGTGCTGGGAGCGGAGAAGGGTGGAAGGGAGGGTGATGTTGCTGGCAATGGGAAGCGACCACCGGACCCATGCCGAACATAACAAAAAATAATACGGATATCTGCCCCCTACCCTTCCTTCATATTCCCCGACCCCACGAAAAATGGAGACCTGGGGAAGAGAAGGGAGTGTCTGAAATGACGGGGGAATTGGGCATAATGGTGGTGAGGTGGGTGGAGGCCGGAATAGCTCAGTTGGTAGAGCGCCGGATTCGTAATCAAAGGGTTGCGGTTTTTGAATCTCCGCCAGGCCGTTTCGGTATGGGGGGGGGGGGGGGGGGGGGCGGTGTTCCCTCGGAGTTTTTTAACATTTGTTCTGACTCCATTTCCTATACAGTCCTTCGAATGAGACAATGAACCGAGGTTCTGTGTGTGAACGCACGCACAACATCCTGCACACACGTAAAATCCCATCACCAACTTTCGGAAGAGAAGGCCAGTTTGGCCGTTGGTATGGATGACACGTTAGACATAGCATGTACCTTCCCCGAAGATGGAGTATGGCTGCCTTAATGGCGGGATAAAAAACGGTCATGCACACAAAAATCCACTCGCTTTATTGGGTAGATGGGATTAATAATACTTGCATGTCCATATAGAGAGTGTCCGCAGGAGTACCAGTCTGCGTACGCAGAAGAAGAAGAAGGCGGGAGGTGGGTGATCAGATGAGATCTGAAGGAGAGGGAGAGCGGTGGTGGCTTTGTTACAAAATATTTACTTAGAGGAAGAAAAAGATGAATGGACGTACGTGCTTAATCGAACTAAAAGAACTGTGAACTAAAAGAACTGAGAACTAAAGTGCGCTCAAAACTGACAAATTAAGGGCTGATACAATAATCAAGTTCAGTCAACGATAGACAAAATCCATGAAGGGAGGGAATAGATGAAGGAAGGAAGGAAGGAATTTTTGAATGAATGACTGAACGAACTAGTTAGCTCTCTCTCTCACTCTCTCACACATACAAACGCATGCACGCACACACACACACACACACACACACACACACACACACACACACACACACACACACACACACACACGCACGCGAGCAAGCGCGCACGCACGCACGCACGCACACACACAGACACGCACGCACGCACGCATGCACGCACAGACACACACACATACACACTTACACAGACACACAGCCCCATAAGAACGAAGCAGAATGATCGATTGACTGATTGAGTCCACGGTCAATCTGTTAAAGAACTATTTGTGCAAAATTGCATGTACATAAAAAAAATCGCCTCTTCCACAAAGGATTACTGTTTCCAATGGTATGTTTGAATTTGTTTCACAGCTGACAATCTACTCCCAAGGCCTTCTGAAGGTGATCAAGAACATGGTGGGACCCAGGGATACCTCAGCAAAGGAAACTCCCTCCTGGACCTTCTGAAGAGGAACAAACGAGATGCCCAAGAACCTGTGTCTGAGCAGATCAGCCAAATCCTCGAACAAGTACGACACAGTGCTGGTTCTCTCTCTCTCTCTCTCTCTCTCTCTCTCTCTCTCTCTCTCTCTCTCTCTCTGTGTGTGTGTGTGTGTGTGTGTGTGTGTGTG
>JADBJO010000066.1:670000-677500 GCA_016801955.1 Conus betulinus
CGCCTGAAGCAAGGTGTGCCCATCGACCTGGTGGACTCAGGCATCGTCAGCCAGTTCTACATGGAGCTGCCCACCACGCCCTGCGGCTTCCCCGTCAACCTGCAGATAGGGCTGAGCTACAATGGCCAGATCAACGGCAGCGTCAGCATGGGTGTGAAAGAGAGCGTGTACAAGATGAGCCGAGGGGAATATGCCACCCATGACCTTTGAGTTTTCGCTGGGAACTGCTGCCCAGGTGACGTTGGGGCACGTGGTCAGGATAAGCGGGGGCAGGGAAGGGGATGGGGAGTTGGGGGAGTTGGAGGTGTGCGTGTGTGTGTGTGGGGGGGGGGGGGGGTGCAGTGTGGAAAGGGTGAGGATTGGGAGGGAACGACTCGTACGAAGCTTCCTTACAGGGTTGAGGAATAATACTTAGAATCGATGGTTTTTGAGAATTCTTGAAGAAACGGTGAATGATGAGGCTATATAACATTGCATTGACGGATAAAGCTTGTCATGTTGATAGATTAACTCAATCGTTTGCTTTTATTCCACCACTTGCACTGACATTTGTTTAAAAAATAAACGTAGGTGCGACGTTACATGTTGTTTTGGGTTATGTGTATTAAATCCATGTACCTTGAAACTTGTGGCTCATTGTGCAGCATAAAAAGCAGCCATTGAAGGTTTGTTTTTTACCACGGTTTAGGTCTGGATATCTTTCAGAATACTTTAAAAATAATATGAATGTCTTTTGCCAAGTCACCAGAGGTTGAACTATAACGCGATTTGTCCTCCACATAAGTAGGTAGGAAAACAGACACCTAGGGTCACACTCTTTTCCCCATGCAAGGCAATCCTTCGAGTAAGACATGGCAAACACAGACAACGATTCTGTGTGATGAATATAGTCATGAATCAGGTAGATTCACGTGGTAATACAGAAGTAACCTCGAAAGGGTATTGATTTATATGTGCAAATATGCAAATCAAATTGATATTGTTTCAACGTTCACGGCAGTTAAAAAGGTGCCTTTTCTGTCCTTTTTCTCCCATAAACAAAATAAATATATTACACCTAAATATTTCAGCCTTGCAACGCCATTGGACACACAAGCAGTTAAATGATAATTGAACGACAAATTTCCTGCTACATACTATCTTGGGTCTCTTGTTCATTTTCGTGAACGCATATTCACAAAATCCTAGGAAGAACAATTCTTACTTTCGACATAGAAAGTTCAAACAATACAAAAAGCGATACCAGTTTTTGCAGCCTATCTTTCGCATATACACATCTTATACAAATAACTGTGATCCTCATATGGAGTTCATTCGGTCTGTAATTGTCCTTACGAAAAACGTAAAGATGAAGACAAAAAACCAATGAACTGAGGACAGATTTTGGGAGGATTTGGACAATGAGGGAGCATTTTAGAGACACGGACAGCGAGGGAATATTTGGAAGAGACTGAATCAGTAACGTAATGTTTTAGGAGGATTGTGGCGATAGTGAATTGTGCGTTGTGAGAGGACTAGGGCATTGAAAGGGAACATTTTGAGAGAACTGGGGCAGCGAAGGTATATTTTGAGAGGATTGAGACAACTGTGTGTTAATTTTAAGACGACTGGAACAAGGAGCGTATATTTCGAGTGGATTAGAACAGTGAGGATATGTTTCGAGAGGATCGGGACAGTGAGGGTACATTGTGAGAGAAATGAGACAGAATACATTTTAAGAGGATTAGAACGGCAAGGGTACACTTTGAGAGGACTCAGACAGTGAGGTACAATGTGGGAGAATTCAGACGGTGTGTGACGGTACATTTCGAAAGGACTTGGGAAGTCATAGTACATTTTGAGATCACTGGTACAGTGAGAGTACATTGTAACAGCTCTGAGGCAGTGAGGGTTCCTTTTTAGTGGGCTAGAGCAGTAAGGGTACATCTCGAAAGGACTGGCACAATGAGAATACATTTGGAGAAGACTGGGGCAGTGGTAATACTTTCTGAGAGGACTGGTTAAGCGAGAGAAGAAACTGGGACAGTGTGGGGACATATGAAGTGGACTGTAGCAGTAACACGATGCTTGGGGAGAATGGGGGCAAGTAGGTGGGCGTGAGGGGGAAGCATTGATACAGTGAAGAAATACGTAGGGTGGATTGGGACAACGCAAAGCACTGGGCTATAGAGATGGTGATGGGGCGTTTAGAAAGGAGCTAACCTTGCAGTGGATGAAAGAGGGTCGGAGAATCTTTGGGGAGAGAGGCCTACAGCCTTTTAAGACAGATGGAGGGGTGACGGGTTGTGAGGGAAGGGGGCAGAATCTATAGAAGGGCCTCAGGAATTCTGTCCTCCCTCCTTCTTCACTGCAAGATCATGGTCCCCCCCCCCCCCACGCATCTTGAATCCTGCTGTCACCAGACTCTTTCTCCATTGTTGAGAGAAGAGCTTTAACAGAAGTGGGATGTTTGATGATGTTTTGGTCTTGGGTTTTGCAGGATGATTGGGGCTCTGACAGGCAAGGTGTTCATGGATGGGTACCTGTACCAAACTGGCATCCTCTTTGAAGAGAACACGAGCTTGCAAACCGCTTTTTCAACACTTCTGTGGTTATAGATCTGAACAAGAATCGCCTCACGGGCAAACTCACTCCGTCAGTCAGTGTGAGTGGAGCCGTCATGGTGTGAGTGGAGCCTTAGTATGGCTATATGTCTATATCAGTGTACGCATATTATTATGCGCCTATATTGGATACATATAGAGAGAGAGAGAGAGAGAGAGAGAGAGAGAGAGAGAGAGAGAGAGGCAGGGCCGGACCTAATGGCTTCCATCTGCATAGGAAATGTAACGCAAACATTAAAGGCCGTCACAATGATAACGTATCACCTGAATAACATATAGGCCCTCGCCTAAAAGGAAGGGTGAACGAAAAGGAACTGTTTTTAGTCTTGTCCACCAGGTATCTGCATTTGTAAAAGGCCGGATACATAGGAGGACTGTGTGTACACAATAGTAAAACAAATCTGTTTACATTTTTGTCTATCGATCTATCTGTCTACCAACTTTACCACCCTTCATCTCTCCTTTCCCATTCACCTATATATCTATCTTTCTCAACACCCTGTTTTTCTCCACCTACTCCAACCCCTCATCCATTAAAAAAAGAAAACCCTCGCTGCATGCGTCTTTCTAGTTCGCTTGCCTGCTGTGTAGAGCGACGTTCCTCTGCTGAAGATGGAGATCAAACCGATCGTCTACAGCCTTGCCGTGTCCAGGGACCTCACCTGTCCCTCCCAGGTCGCCCAGGACATGGACGTCCAGGACACCGACAATCGTCCCCTCTTCATCACCATGCAACCCGTGGCCATCGGCCAGGACGCCATCCTTAAGCAGGTGAGAGGGGGAGGAAATACTGAGGGAAGGAATATGGGGAGGGGGGAGAGGAGGGCCCGGGGAGGGGGGGGGTATGCGTAGGAAAGATCAGGCACATTGAATGAACGTTCGAGGGAGGATTAAGGACACAAAAAGAACGTTCGAGAGAGGATTAACGACACAAAAAGAACGTCTGAGGGCGGATTAAGGACACGAAAAGAACGTCTAGGGTGGATTAAGGACACAAAAAGAAGGTCTGAGGACGGATTAAGGACACGAAAAGAACGTCTAGGGCGGATTAAGGACACGAAGAGAACGTCTAGGGCGGATTAAGGACACGAAAAGAAGGTTTGAGGGTGGATTAAGGGCACGACAAGAAGGTCGAAGAGCGGATTAAGGACACAAAAAGAAGGTTTGAGGGCAGATTAAGGACACGAAAGAAGGTTTGAGGGAGGATTAAGGACACGTAAAGAACGTCTAGAGCGGATTAAGGACACAAAAAGGTTTGAGGTTGGATTAAGGACACAAAAAAAAGGTTTGAGGGCGGATTAAGGACACGAAAAGAACGTCTAGGGCGGATTAAGGACACGAAAGGAACGTTTGACGGAGGATTGAGGTCACAGAAGAAAAAACGTTTGAGGGCGGATTAAGGACACAAAAAGAAGGTTTGAGGGCGGATTAAGGACACGAAAAGAACGTCTAGGGCGGATTTAGGACACGAAAGAAATGTTTGACGGAGGATTGAGGTCACAGAAGAAAACGTTTGAGGGAGGATTAAGGACACGAAAAGAATGTTTGAGGGAGGATTAAGGACACGAAAAGAATGTTTGAGGGAGGATAAGGAGACGAAAAGAACATTTTTGAAGGAGAATTTAAAAACACGAAAATAAAGTTTGAGGGAGAGAATTAAGGACACGAAAAAAAATTAATGAGGGAGGATTAAGGACATGAAGAGAATGTTTGAGGGAGGATTAAGGACACGAAAAGAACGTTTGACGGGAGGATACGAAAAGAACGTTTGGGGGAGGATTAAGGACACGAATGAAATGTTTGACGGGATTGAGGTCACACAAAATAGAACGTTTGAGGGAGGATTAAGGACATGAAAAGAACGTTTGAGGAAGGATTAAGGACACGAAAAAAACTTGGAGTGAGGATGAAAGACACTATACATTAATATAAAGGAGGACCAGAAACAGCCACGAACACATTATGGTGGAGTAACAGCACTTATAAACATTATAAAAAAAAAAAGAGGGGTGGGGTGAGGTGAAGAAGGAGGACTAGAGGAACATCTGAGGTAAGATTATAGACGCTAAAGGTAGAGATGGTTGGAGACACTAAAGGAATACTTGGCGAGGGTTTAGAACAATGATAGAACTTTAAGAAAGTTTCGAGGCAGCGATTGAATGGTTACGAAAGCATCATGGACACCCAAGGAACATGTTAGTGATAACTTGAGACACTGGGGATACGCTAGGGGGACTATTTATGACACAAAGGAATGTTTTCTTATTTCTTTTTTATTTTTTTTTTCTGCGTATACAAAGAACTATACAAAATGCGTAATATTTTCATAAACGTAACATTCACAGTACACAATCGTGTAAATGCATTCATCTAGTGCAAAACCTCTATGGAGGAATAATCAAAACCAAATATAAAAACGAACAAAAACCGAGCACACACACACACACACACACACACACACACACACACACACACACACATACGCACAGACGAATGTTAGAGGGAGGATTGAGCGACACTGACGAAACACGCTGGTAGGAGTTAGAACAGTGATGAAACATTCAGAATGGACTTTGGATGCTGAAAGAACATTTAAAGGTGGATTAGAGTTACGGTAGAAACATTTGCTGGAAGCTTTGGAGGCACCAAGGAAACGTTCAGGCAGGGTTTGGAACACAGATGAAACGTGTTACAAAAAGGACTAGGACTTGGAGTGAACGTTTGGGGAGGACTAAGAACATGCAGGGAACACGTAGGGAGTCTCGCAAACATTTGAGGGAAGCTTGGAACTCTGTGAGAGAATTTGTTTTGGAGCGACCAGGGTAACATTATAGTGATATTAGAGGAGTCTAAGGAAGACTTGGAGAACTTTTAGGGAATCCTGAAGTCGCAAAAGAACGTTTTGGGATGATATTGGGTGCTTAGGGAACAATTGAGAAGGAATGGAATAATGAGAGGGAGTTAAGCATAGAACTGGAACAGTGAAGTGACTTTTGTCGAGAACTAGAAATATGAGGGGGACGTTTTGAAAGGATGACTTAGTCACAGAGCGATTGTGGACTGGAACAGTGATAAAGGACCCGTGTATTAGGACTGTGGCAGTGAGGGAACGGGTAAGAGTATGGACTGACTGGATGAATCCCTTCTTCCCAATATGGTCACTTCGTTCTTTTTGATTTCCTTTATCCTTTATTGTGCTCTTGTTGTTATGTTTTACTCTTTCTTTTTTTCGTTTGTCTCACCCCGACTTCTTTTTTCCATGGGACTTCCATTTCATCATCATCATCATCATCATCATCATCATCATCATCATCATCATCATTTTCTTCTTCCCTCCTCGTTTCCATGTCTCTTGTTCTTGTTCTTCTTGTTCTCCTTGTTGTTGTTGTTGTTGTTGTTGTTGTTGTTGTTGTTGTTGTTTTTTCTTCTTCTTCTTCTTCTTCTTCTTCTTTCCCACTCCAGACCTGATTTTTGTTTTTGTCTCCTCCCTTCATCCTTGTTTTCCTGATCACCTCATCCTGTTTCTCACCGTCACCATCAATTCAGGAAACTTAAAGAAAAAAACCAAACAAACCCTCTGCCTTCGTTCCGTCTCTCTTCTCTCCCCCGCCACCCACCGGTCACTACCCTTCCTTCTACCTCCCACCCTCCTTCCCCTTCCCCACACGCTTTTCTTTCTGATCCCTGCGACGGAACAGGCGCAGTACCAGCCAGGCAAAAAAAGAGCGACGGCTACTACCTGACGCTGCAGGCCCAGTACCCGGTGAAGGCTCTGGGGCCTGTCTCCCCCGCCTGGCCAATGCTGGGCCGCGCCCACTACTCCGTCTACCTGGACTGCAACTTGGAGTACCCGCCCGAGCTTGTCGCCGACATCCGCGTCTTCGGCCGCTATCGCTATGAGTAAGCTTTTAAACGCGGAGCGTGTGTGGTGAGGCTGGGGAGATGGGGGGGGGGGGGGGGGGGGGGGGGGGGGGGGGGGGTGGTGGTGGTGGTGGTGGTAGAAGGAGGGAGGATTAGAGGGTCGTTTGACGTACTCGCCCCGCTTGCGAGAGAGAGAGAGAGAGAGAGAGAGAGAGAGAGAGAGAGAGAGAGAGAGAGAGAGAGAGAGACAGCCAACGACGGGGCATTATTACGCCGTCCCCACCTCCCTCATTCGTAATAATAATGATAATAATAATAATAATAATAATAACAAAAATAATAATAATAATAATGGTAATGATAATAATAACGATGATGATAATGACGATGATGATGATGATTAGAATAAACCATACTACAAATAAAAAGAACACACACTCACTCACTCTCACACACACACACACACACACACACACACACACACACACACACACACACACACACACACACGCACAGGCACACACACAAGAACAGAATATAAAACATCAAACACACAGTAATAATAAAACAACAACTGATCAGCAGATTTTCGAAAGGTATGGAGAACAGACGTGCGCTTGTATAACTGGGGTCAATAATGCATACAAAAGCGCACTTTCTGGTGGTACGGTTTTTTTCCCCGTCGCTCCATGTTTTCCTCGCCTCAGTTTGTTTTTCTTCGCATTTTTATTGTCGGAAGCATTTTCGAAACAATCCAAACCTTGTAAACAGTCTATTCAAAAGAAAGAAAGTTTTCACATATACAGTCGTTAGAAAAGGACTTCGAAAAATGTCGGAAACAGGTGGGTTGCCTCTTGACGACATGACACTGACTGCTCCCTGTGGATTACCGGTGTCGGGGCTGCGGCGGGGTCGACCGGGCTGTGGCTGTGGACGGGGTGTTGGAATGAGCGGCGTGGGTGCACTGCCTCTGAGGTGGCGCAGAGGCTGGGACAGCAGAAAAAAAATGTCGGAAATAATTTCAAAAGTCGTCAGA
>JADBJO010000066.1:697500-700000 GCA_016801955.1 Conus betulinus
GAAAGTGAGTGATGGGATTTTATGTGTGTGCAAGATGTTATGCTTGCGTTCACACACACAGAACCTCGGTTTATAGTCTCATTCGAAGGATTGTATGGGAAATGGAGTCAGAACCAATGTTAACTCCGAGGGAAAAATCCCCTGTCCCGAAACGGCCCGGCGGAGATTCGAACCTATAACCACAGGATCACCAAGATCACGAGTCCGGCGCTCTACCACTAAGCTATTCTAGTGTGTGTGTGTGTGTGTGTGTGTGTGTGTGTGTGTGTGTGTGTGTGTGTGTGCGCTCGCGCGCGCGCGTGTGTGTGTGTGTGTGTGTGTGTGTGTGTGTGTGTGAGAGAGAGAGAGAGAGAGAGAGAGAGAGAGAGAGAGGTCATAACAGAGCGTGTGTGATGAGATTAAGATAAGGCATTTCACCACTTTTAGATAACCACAACAATTCACGATTTTACTGACAATTAATTAACATAATGATAACGACCGATGACGATCTCCGTGAGACTGACAAAGACAACGCCCTGATTTAAAATCGTGACGATGTTCGTAATGAAGATGCACTCATGATGACTTAGAGGACAAAGAATACTGTCGATGTTAATGACACACAGAATTTTACGGAGGAAAAAACACACTAGAATAACGAAGCCTGGTAAATTCGATTATTTTTGTTGACGGTGATAGAGGTGACTGTTTTGGCGATGGCAATAGAAAAATGTATTGATAACGGTGAGGTCGGAGAGGAGAATTCCTGTGGTTGACGTGTGTGTGTGTGTGTGTGTGTGTGTGTGTGTGTGTGTGTGTGTGTGTGCAAAGGTGGACGAGTACTACATGACGGAGAAGAAAACGTTGGCAGTGAAGACTGTGCCCTTGTGCCCCCAATTCAAAGCCATCAACCCCTTCCAAAACGCACAGAACCTCCCCACACTCCTCATGAAGCAGTCCACCAGGGGACAATATCCCGGTGAGTCTCGCACAACATGAACGTCACAGGGAAAAAAAATGTTTGCAGACACGGTGGTAATTATCGTGGAAAATTCTACGTGAATGTTAGAGAAAGTCTGAAAAAGTATTTGAAATGTCTCCGCCAGACAACATGGACAAACGACAAGACAAAACACGACGTGTTTCGTCCTGTTAGGTCTTCTTGAGGCACGAGAAACACCCAGGACAACGAAAACTGAACAACGAGCAATCACTTGTTTTTTGTCAAATTCGGCGCAAGATGGGCGTTGCAAAAACGAAGAACGAGCAATCGGTTACCGTGTCAAATTTGGCGCAAGATGATCGTTGACATTTCAAGTGACTGCTCGTTCTTCATTTTTGTTGTCCTGAGTGTTGTTTATCTTGCCTGGAGAAGACCTAAGAGGTCGAAACGCGTCGTGTTTTGTCTCGTGATTTGTTTGTCCATGTTGTCTGGCAAAGTTATCATAAACACTTTTAAAGCTTTGTTTGGATTTCCGCTTGCAGTTGCCTCACTTACTTTGCCTCCGTCCTTCCTCTGTCCCTGTTTGTCTGTCGATACTTCTGTCTGTCTATCTGTCTGTTTATCTCTGATACGATACAACTATGCAACGCACTGCAGCAATACACCGTTGCACACGTGCACACGTGCGCATACAAACACAAAGAGTTTTTGAGCGGAAAGAAACTAAAGTCTCTCTCGTCTGTCTGTCTTTCTGTATACCCGCCAGTCTGTCTGGCTGATGTCAGTCTCTGTCTGGCTGCTGTGTGTCTGTCTTTGTAAGCCTGAGCGCGCGCGCGTGTATGTATGTATGTATGTATGTATGCATTCATGCATGCATGCATGCATGCATGTATGTATGTATGTATGTCATGTATGTATGTATGTATATGTATGTATGTGAGTATTTATGCATGTATCAATGCATGCATGTGTGTGTGTGTGTGTGTGTGTGTGTGTGTGTGTGTGTGTGTGTGTGTGTGCGCGCGCGCGTGTGTGCGCGCGCATCTGTCGTTGTGTGTGTGTATGTCTGTGTGTGTGTGTGTGTGTGTGTGTGTGTGTGTGTGTGTGTGTGCGTGCGTGTTTGCACGCGTGCGTTCACGCGCGCAAGCGCTCGCGCCCGTCCACGCGTGTGTGCGTACGCGTGTCCGTGTTGTCTGTATGTGAGGAGTGCACGCGCGATGCGGGCGCATGTGTTGAGTGGCCATTGACGTGTTGTTGCTGTGGGGTGTGTGGCCAGCGGAGTGCCTGATGCAGAATGGCAACATGAAGACTGTGGACGGGTATATATGTACGTGCCGCGCCTGATGAAAAGCGCTGCTGGCCGCTGACTGCTCCAGGGACAAGACCTTCGCCATCCTCGTCGAGCCCACTGAGGACCCCGACCAGTCGCCGGAGAGCTCCAGCATGGAGGATCACGTCCAGAAGAACATCATATCCAAGAAGGTAATCTCACCGGAAAGAGCGTCTGAGTATGAAACATGACGGAATGACCCCCCACGCCCCCCACCTACAAAGTTGTGTTAGAAAAAACGCACA
>JADBJO010000066.1:707500-710000 GCA_016801955.1 Conus betulinus
GGTGGGGGTGGGTGGTGGGGGGTTGGGGGTGGATGGGTTGTGTTGTGGTGTGGGGGTGTGGGGGCGTGGGGGTGGGGTGGGTGGGGGGTGGGGGGGGGGGGGGGTGGGGGGTGTGTTGGGGGGTGGTTGGGGGGTGGGATTGGGGGGGTGAGGGGGGGGGTAGGAAAGAAATGGGTGAGGGGAAGGGGGGTGGGGGTGGTGGGGGAGTTGGGGAGAATAAGAAAGGATAAATGAATATCAAAGCGAAGTATACGGGGAACAGAAAGAAGGGGAAGGGTGGAGGGGTGGGGAGAAGTAAGTCGATAATTAATAATATAATCGTTGAAGGGGGGAAAAGAAGAAGGATAGAGTTTGGAATGGGCAGCATGTTCTAGAAGGAAAGTTGGGGGGGGTGGGTTACACTCGATAGTTAGTGGGGGGAGGAGCAGGCGTGGCGCGTCGTGGGGTGAGGGTGAAGCAGGGTGGACAGATTATGGTGGGTGGGGTGGGGGGGGGGGAAATGGTGGGGGGTGTTGGATGGATTTTTTTTCATGTGATATTGTTTTTTGTTTCTGCGTCGTGACGGTGTGGTTCGGGCTGTTGTAGGGTGTGCGTGTGTGGGTGGTGATGGGGTTGGGTTTGCTTTGGACAGGGGTGTAGCGGGAGAGTGTGGTTGCGTGTGCGAGACACGCTGGGTTCTTGAGCAGGCAACACTGGGTAGGTGGAGGAGTCGCCATACTATTGCTCACTCATCTAGATGCCTCTGCGACTTTAGCGCACGAACACGTCTATCAAGTAGTTTCATCCACCTCACGATCTTTCAGCTTCCCCATCCCTACACTCTTGCTCGTCAGTGCTTCTTCGCTGCACTAGCGTCTATCGACACATATGAGCAGTTGCACACCGATGCAGCAAACATACATACACACATGCACTTCATTCCCACTGTCCCATAGAGCTAGCGACAGGTCCGCATAAAACAAAAAACAGCAGCAATGGACGGACAGCAGCAGTGGGCCAGGGAGAGAAAGCGGCGCGTCCATCAACGCGTGCAGTGCACGAGGGGAGGGGTGGGGGTCTGTGAGAGGACATGGAACGACTCGCCGCACATGAAGACGACGACTAACTACACCCCAAACACACACACACCGACACTACTCTTACCACCTAGAGCGCTTGACGTCGGACATGCCGACTAGGACCACTACCAACTCGTGACACTATCGTTAGACGTATAACTATACCCAGAGCGCATAACTTATCACAGCATGAGCGACTCGAGGCGACGAAGGGGTGAGGTGGGAACCTATTGACCGCACATAACACAACAGAACCCACACATACCGACACAACCACTCACGGTGCGCTGACGTTGCGAAAAACGCTAGCGCGCCACCAATCACTAGCCAGACACACACACACATAACACACAGCACACATACACACATCGCCACGGACAAGCACACGCACGCATGCCACACACACACGGACCACGATAACACTAGATACCCAACCTGGCGCGACGGGCGTGGGGGCCCGGCCCACATCTCGCCCGCACATTGAAAATTCACATCAACACAGCCTACACCCCCAACCTACCCTCACCACCTTTTCTACCAACCGCTGATATGGCACACATGATCAAGCCTAAGCATGATGTAACCCACAAATATAAAACAAACAACACAACGACACCACACAACACGACACACACACAAAGAGAATACACACAGCCACACACACGACGTGACTGAAATCCCTATATTATTTTCAGTAAAGGTACAAACGTCAAACAGTATGTACGACCTTTAAGGCAAACATTATGAACGCTGACATTAACGCAACAATATTTTCTTGACATTCAAAGCAAAGCCGCATAATTAATTAACAACGAGGAACAAGGAGGCTGAGAAAATGATAAAGAGAGGAAACACAAAATAACCGCGCAACAAAAAGAAGAAAGGATCATACACCACAAAGCCACACACATGCGCGCGTCGGCTTACTCAACTGCGACTACACAAAGCCTAACTGACGCTGCATAGCCCGCGCCCACACACAAAAAGGGTAACGCACATTGCATAAATAACACATAGCACGCATGCTCAAATACGAACGGCACACTCGTACCCCTCACATCACTGGCCAACTTGTGACACACATCTTGACCAAAGACTTACACACGAAGCCCCTCCCACACAGCCCAAACACACACGACACCGGCGGAAACAAAGCAACAGAAAAGCGAAAGGGAGGGGGAAGGGTAATGAAAAGGAAACAAGAAAAAATGCAAGGGGACGGGAAAAAGGCAGACTACGAAACACCGACCGAAACACACAAAAGCACACAACGAGACATAAGAGACTTCATGGGCGAAAGCACAAATCGTACATACACATTACACTATATCACTCTACAAATAAACAACAAAAAAAAAAAAAAAAAAACGAAGTGAAGGGAAAGAAACACAAAAAAGAGCAACTACATGTGGCACAGGGGAATCAGCCCATACTAAGGGGGG
>JADBJO010000066.1:722500-730000 GCA_016801955.1 Conus betulinus
TCATTATCATCATCATCATTGGTAGTAGTAGTAGTAGTAGTAGTAGCAGCAGCAGCAACAGCATTATCATCATCATCATCATCATTGGTAATAGTAGTAGTAGTAGTAGTAGTAGTAGTAGTAGTAGTAGCAGCAGCAGCAGCAGCAGCAGCAGCAGCATTATCATTATTATTATTATTATTATTAGTAGTAGTAGTAGTAGTAGTAGTAGTAGTAGTAGTAGTAGTAATAGCAGCAGCAGCAGTAGCATCATTGTCATCATCATCATCATTGGTGGTGGTGGTGGTAGTAGTCGTAGTAGTAGTGGTAGCAGTAGCAGTTGTAATAGTAGCAGTAATAGTAGTAAGTAGTAGTAGTAGTAGTAGTAGTAGTAGTAGTAGTAGAGAAACTATGAAAAATACCAGACACATGGATGAGCATCAAAGCTGATGAGATCCAGGATATGCTGACAGACATGATATGAAGAATTTTTATGATGCCGAAAAAGAAGTTTATGGACCTACATGATCAGGATCATCTCTACTCAGCGCTAATGGAAACACACTGGTCACTGACAAGGAAAAGATCTTGGAAGGCTGGGTAGAACGCTTCTTACAGTATACTAGACAATCCGTCACCCATCAATGACAAAGCCACTGACGGCTCCATTAAGTTCCCACCAACAAAGAGATGGATGAACCACCAACTGCGTTGCAGACCCAAAAAGCGATCTGTTTGATGTCCAGTGGCAAAACGCCTAGTTCAGACTGCATACCAGCTGAAGTTTACAAAGAAGGTTGCACAGCTCTGACTGAAAAAAAAATCATCATTTGTTTCTTCTGATGTGGCTGCAGGAGAAAATCTCCCGAGAGTTCAAAGATGCTTTCATTATCCATGTGTACAAGCGCAAAGGGAAGATCCAGGCTGGTGACAACCACTGATGCATATCAGCGCAAAGGGAAGATCCAGGCTGGTGACAACCACTGATGCATATCAGCACAAAGGGAACATCCAGGCTAGTGACAACCATTGATGCATACTCCCCTTTTCCACAGCAGGAGAGATGCTGGCCAGGATTTGGCTGAACCGCCTTGAGCAAGAACATTTGCCAGAAAGCCAATGTGGCTAAAACAAAGGACAGAGCAACCATTCATATGGTTTTCGCTGCAAGACAGCTTCAAGAAAAAATGTCAGGAACGAAATGCCAGTCTGTTCTCCACCTACATGACCAAGGCTTTTCATGCTGTCGGCGCAGAGGGCCTGTGGAAGATCATGGCCAAATGGATGCCAACTAAAATTCATTTCTATAGCGTGAAATTGTATTATGGCATGTAGGCCCGAATCCGGGACAACAGAGAGACATCTGACCCATTCCCTGCCACAAATGGCATAAAGTAAGGCTAAGTTTTGGCACCCGCTCTGTTCAGGATCATGTACTCTGTGATGCTGACTGGTCCCTTCAGAGACGAAGACGTAAGACTTAGGCATCGGCATCAGATTCAGAACATATGAAAAGTTGCGTAACCTCAAAAGGCTCCAAGCAAAACCTAAGATTATGACGGACATCATCATGGACTTTCTGTTTCACGATGACTTCGCCCACAATTCTGGCTCAGAAACTAGCATGCAATACAGCATCGACAAGTTTTCCATAGCCTGCACCAATTTTGCTTGCACCATAAATACAACGAAGATGAAAGTTCTGCATAAGCACACACCTGGCAGATCCTACATTGAAGCAAACATCACAGTCAATAGTGTGAGATTTAGTGAGCAAATTCACTTACCTTGGCAGCACACTGTCCCAGAAAGCCGCCATCCACAATGAAATGACGCTTCAAAAGCAACGTTTGGCAGATTACACATCGCTTTTTGGAATGGAAAAGACATCAGTGTAGAGACCAAGCTGAAGGAGTACAGAGCAGTTGTTCTCCCCACACTCTTCCAACTTGGACAGTGTACAAACGGCATACCGAGAAACTGAATCACTTCCACACAAACTGCCTAAAAAGATTGCTAAACATCAAACAAACAGGCACAGAGGTGCTTGACCAAGCAGGCCTGTCTAACATCCTCACTATTCTGATGTTGTTGTCTCAGCTTCGATAGGCAGGTCGTGTAGCTCCGCATGTCAGACCCACCGACTACCCAAGAGACCCTTCTATAATGAACTGCAACAAGGAGTGTGTTCCGATGGAGTTCAGAGGAAACTCTTCAACGGCAGTCTCAAAATACCCATGACAGCGTTTAGCATTAACCTGACACATGGGACACAAAGTGCTATGGATCGAGCCAGATGGCGCTACTCTATCCACAAAGGTGTCAGTTCATGTGAATAAAGGACAGCTGCAGCGCAACAAAGAGACATACAAGGAAAGCCTGCACCAGCAAGCACGAGGACGTCATGCACACACACACACACACACACACACACACACACACACACACACACACACACATACATGCACACATGCACACAACGATAACAATGGCGCAGACAAAGTTAAATAGGTACCCAAGGTTTGACCTGCGTATTGGACTATGTGCTGGTCAGACGTCTGCTAAGCCATCCATGAGACTATCGTCTTAAATCCTTTCATCTTTGCCATGTTTTCATTTCCATTTCTTGCAGTTCCAGTGAGAACTACGTGATCTGCGAGATGCTCAAGCGCAGTAAAGCCACATCCGTATGTCCGGTTTGTGCCATAATCTGTGAAATACTCGGTTTCACGCTAAAATAAATTGTTATTGTTGCCATCCTTCGAGTCTTCTTTTACAGTTGCGTAAATCGAAACATCTTGATTCTGATATCAGCCTGTGATATCGATCTGTGACAAAATATTTTCGGCGTAAAGTGGTTATCGGTTTTTTAATGCTAAAAGCTGAACCGGTCGAAAACATGGCGGACTCCGCTGATGAAGAAAGCTTGCTGGGCGAAGCTCCCGATAGGCAGCACAGCTGTTCCACCCCAAAATTCCTGTTGCTGACTGCAAATGAAGGCACAAAACTTGAGAATTTTTTGAAAGAACTCTCGAAACGTGAGAGGCTAGAGAGAGAAGGTGATGCAGAAGAAGAGCTAGATTTTTAATAATGAGGAAGAAGGTGAATTGTCATACGCTGCCTACAAAAAGAGAAAACACTCTGACGCTGAGGGTGATCAAGACAATGATCTAGACACCCGAATGACAAAAACAATGGCAAGGGCCCAAAAGAACAAGAACAAAAATCTTTCACAAAGTCAGAGTTGTGCTGCATCAGACCTAAAACTGCTTCTTCAGCAGTACGCTGTTCAGGTTGAGACTGGCCCAGACATTGAACAAGATTTGGCCCAGCTTCTTGAGACCATGGCCTTTGGGCAAATGTCTGATGGAACAATGAACTCACAAACGGCCTAAGAATTGTAATCTCAGAGTCCACTGAGTCAGTCCAGAGATCTGGAATATAATGGATCACTCAGCCAAGACTGATGATATTCGCGTGCAGAAAAGGCAAAAGCTGATCACCACAGCTGCGTGTGCTCTGACATCTGTTGCACAGACATGCATACCTGGGGAAGCGCTTGGCCCAAGTGCATTATTGTCCAAGATCACTGATGCTGCCGGGCTAATTCTGAAGGCATCCCATGACTTGTCAATGGACAGAAGAGTTAAAATCCTCATTTGTTCACAAGTAGATAAAAAGTATCGAAGACTGGCATCCTGTGATGTGCCCATCACCAAGCAGTTGTTCGGTGATGACTTGAAAGCTGCCTGTGCCACAATTGATTCGAGCTCAAAATGAGGCACATCATTCACACAGTCATCAAGAGGTAAGAAGTTCTTTCCCAAAAGAGGGGCAAACAACTGGGAGTACAGCCCACTGATACAGTGGAACCCCAGAGGAAGGCAAGGTTGGGCCCGTGGCAGAGCCTGGGGACGTTTCCCGAGCCACAGAGGAAGAGGGAAGCACCCAAAGACAGCCCAGATCGATCTTGCTTAGAGGGACACAGCTATCCTTTGCCAGCAGATGTGAGCAAACAGAAGAGTCCAAAAGTATTCAAAGCAGGGAGAATACAATAATTTTACCAGCATGGATGCAGCTGACTTCAGATAATTTCATTTTGGAAATGGTGTCAGGAGCTAAGATTCTAATAACCACACATCCAGACAGATCAATTGGTAGAATACCCAAGAATGATATTAAGAGATAACAAGAAGCAGCCTCCTCTGACGTGAAAAAACGTTAGAGATGAATGTGGCTGAAAAATCAACTCATGAAGAAGGGGAAGTATTTTCACCAGTATCCCCGGTCCCCAAAGCAGAAGGGTCATTTCGATTGATCTTCAATTTGAAGAAATTTAATGACAATGTTGAGTATAAGCATTTCAAAATGGAAAATTTGAAGTCAGCTACACAGATGATGAAAAAGAATTGTTTCATGGCATCTATGGATCTTAAGCATGCATATTATTCTGTACCCATCAAACGTGAGTACAGGAAGTTTTTGAAATTTATGTGGGAAGGATAACTAGACGTATATCAATATACTTGTTTTGCTAATGGCTTGAACAACTTCCCCAGATACTTCACCAAGCTATTAAAACCAGTTCATGCCACACTTCGTAGCCAAGGTCATCTTTCTGCATCTTTATTGATGACTGTTACTTGCAGGCACAGAATCCAAAGGAGTGTGAGCAAAATGTGAAAGACAGTAAGGCTTTTCCAGTCTCTTGGATTTGTCTTTCATGAGGACAAATCTGTACTCACCCCTTGCCAAAAACATAAGTTTTTGGAATTTTGGCTTGACTCGCATACTATGACAGTAAAACTTTCAGAGGATAAAGTTCAACGGATAAAGTCATCCTGTTTCATTCTAAAGTAAAAGAAACGGTTTACAATTCGTGTATTGGCTCAAGTTATTGGCCAACTTGTTGCCTCCTTTCCAGCTGTACTCTGGGGGCCTTTACATTTTCGACAGCTGGAAACCGTAAAAATTAAATCCCTGAAGCAGAACACAGCAGATTTTGAAAATCTTTTTTTTTTTTTCACATGAGTCTAGTGTGAATTATCCTGGTAGGTTGACAGTGCTGCTCACTCTTACTATCCTTTGGACACCACTGAACCAGAAGTGGAAATAAGGACAGATGCTTCTGCTTCTAGTGGTTGGGGTGCTGTGTGTCTAGAACAGAAGACTGGGGGCAGATGGTCATGCCAAGAAAAAGATTTCATATCAACATTCTACAACTGCTTGCCATTGAGTATGCCTTGAAGAGTTTCAGGAAGAAAGTATTGCAGAAACATGTGAAGATACTCACCGATAACGTGTGTGTCTTACTTACCTTCGTACTGTGGGTGGATCTCGGTCAGAGGAATGCAATGACATTGCCAACAGAATCTGGACATGGTGCATTGATAAAGAAATCTGGCTGACAGTTGCACTCATTCCAGGCAAACAGAACACAGAAACTGATGAAAAAATCGACACTTTTGTGATAATACTGAGTGGACGCTCCGTAAGACTGTGTTTACTCAGCTGATTCATAAAGTTGGGAAGCAGAGACATGGATCTTTTTGCCTCACGTTTGAACTTCCAGTTCAAGCCCTATGTGTCCTGGGGCCCTGATCCAGGATCTGTTGCTCTCGATGCCTTTACTCTTGCATGGCAAAGTTGGACGTCTTATGCTTTTCCTCCTTTCAGTCTGATTCAAAGAGTCCTGACAAAGCTGGACCGAGACCAAGCGGACATGGTCCTGGGCATTCCAAATTGGCCGACGGCAATCTGATACCCTCAGCGTCTACGTCTACTTACCAGGGGGAGTCTCTTCTTCTGCCAAGAGGTCGGCATGTGCTTCAGCTGACACATAGTAACGCCGTCCATTCCCACAGTGTCTTCCATGTTCTGTAGCGATGGCGATTTGGTAGAGGTGTTTGAAGTGTTCTGAATATTTTCCCACTTCGTCGTTTCTTTGAGTTCTGCTAACTGGCAGACAAGCTGTATATTGACTTCTGCCTGTCCCATCCATGATTTTCCGTGTCCTAACCGAGGGCTTTTTGTTTCCTAAACCACCATACGAAGCACGTGTTGGGGATTGTCAAATGGTCTGAAATGTGTCTTCCCTTGTTCTAGCTCGTGTTTTGTCCGCATTGAAGAAAGGTCGAACAGGTATCGCATAGCTTCAACTGCTATATCCTTCGTGGTTCTCAGGATCAGTCTCATTGGATTATTTTGAATTATTTCTAATTCCAGAAGATTGGACACACACACACACACACACACACACACACACACACACACACACACACACACACACACACGCCTCACCATCACACCCATCTTGTTAACCATCACCACTTCCACCACTCATAAGTGACTACCATGGTGACGCAACCAAAACAGTACACAACAGGGTGCCTCTTACCGTGATAGGTGCTTATGGTGTGTCTGATGGTAGCGTCTGATCTCTTGATTACGATACGGCTGTAACATCCGCTGTAGTCTGAAGTCTGCACTTTATAGTCCAGCATATAGATCCCCGAATCACGATGACCACAGTGCCGGTACTGGCGTCGTAGCCCATGCCATGGTCCAGCAGCACATTGCCGTACAGGGGGAGGCTCACGGAGGTATAAGAAGCCGTGGCAGAAGCTGACACCATCGGGGCTGGAGGGAGAGAGAGAGAGAGAGAGAGAGACAGAGACAGAGAGAGAGAGACAGAGACAGAGAGAGAGAGAGGGAGACAGAGAGAGACAGAGAGAGAGAGAGAGAGAGAGAGAGAGAGAGAGAGAGAGAGAGAGAGAGAGAGAGAGAGAGAGAGAGAGAGAGAGAGAGAGGTGGTGCTTTGATGTTTTCCATTTCCAAGAGAGCCATTGTGAACAGGGCGTGGGTAGGGGTTAGGCCAAAATGTGAGGGAGAAGGAAGGGAAGGTACACGATTCATTTGATTTTCGCGACCACAGACCCCCCCCCCCCCCCCCCCCCCCCTCCTGAGTTACAAGCCTACAGGTAAGCTCAAAACGTGTGCTAAGCTGTCGATTCAGCACTTCATCAATGGCACAAAAGCAGAAACGTGTTTTCTTTTTTTTAAAGAGTAGAGGTCACAAGAGACATGTTTTCTTTTTTTTAAGAGAGGAGAGGTCATAAGAGACATGTTTTCTTTTTTTAAAGAGGAGAAGTCATAAGAAACATGTTTTATTTTTTTTTAAGAGGAGAAGTCATAAGAAACATGTTTTATTTTTTAAAGAGTGGAGATCGTAAGAGACATGTTTTGCTGATGATAACAGCCTTTCCTTCTTCTTTGCACCATCGACAGCAGTATTCTCCGACTGATCTTGTTTTTATAATGAACATTCCCGAAAACACCCAAGGAGAGAATGGAGAAGATGCAAGAACAAAAGGAAGTCAGCCCCTAAAAGACATGAAACTCGTTAAAAAACCCTGTTGGTGCCACATTCTTTAAAGTGTGTGTGTGTGTGTGTGTGTGTGTGTGTGTGTGTGTGTGTGTGTGTGTGTGTGTGTGAGAGAGAGAGAGAGAGAGAGAGAGAGA
>JADBJO010000066.1:737500-742500 GCA_016801955.1 Conus betulinus
GACAATGTTGGTTCTATACTTCTTAGGATATTTATGTCATATCTGCTCCTCCGCTTGTTAAATATTGCGTGAAACGGTTTCATCGTGAGAAAATGGAAATTATAACTTGTCATAACCTTCGCATAATATATCATTTAACATTTTCTGTAATCATTTTTTGACAGATTATCACAATTTTGTAAAGCAAACCAAAAAAGAAGAAAAAGAAAAGAGAGAAAAAAAAATTGTCTGAAAAAGTTCAAGGGTTGGTGTTAAACTCATCTACGCGACGTCTTGCGAGAGATTCAAGACTTCCAGACTGATTAATTCCAAAATAACACTAGAGGCAACATGCCACCCAAAAGCACCAGAACAATCACGTAACAGACGTTTGTAATTTTGAAATGAATTATCAAGCAACATCGGTTGAATATTGGTACAGAGGCACAGTATTTGCTGAAACAAAAATACAGATAACTAGGAAAAAAAAAGAACGTAAGTAAGACATTTACTGTGTACGACTAGTTGCCTGTTACAGTACAGCTTCAGCTGTTTCTCACTGTGTTTTTCCTTTCATTTTTACGTTTGTTATCTGAATATACAATGACACAAAATTCGACTCAACACAATACAACACATCACGACACAGTCCAACCCAAAATTGAAAAAAAAAAGAAAGAAAAAAATTCTCTAAGGAAGCCGCAAATCTCACCGGGAATTTCGTCTTTTTACCGAATGATAATTCTTCTATCCAAAGATAGTTGTTCTAAAAGGAACGGACGGTGAAGAGCGATCACGAAAAGCAGTCCTCTATGCAGCTGAGACTGACAAGGTTCTGACACAATGATCTGGTACATGGACACCCCCGCTTCCATCTCATCACTCCCTTATCCATCCCGTCCCTACCCATCCTCCTTCGCCACCCACCTCTTAGTCCTAGAAAGGTGTTATTGCAGCTACGCAGTTGTCTCTTATTCGCCGCACAAACCTGTTGTGGTCATGTAACGCGGGTGTTAGCTGCTTATTATCAAATGATTAGGGCTGCCTTTGTAATTTTCTCTAAGGGGAGTGCACTTTGGGTGGGAAGAAGTCGGGTGAGATGGAAAAGGGGATGATATGATGAGAGCGCGGAGAGGTGAGTATGAGAGAGAGAGAGAGAGAGAGAGAGAGAGAGAGCGTTCGCGCGCGCGCGCGCGCGCGCGCGCGCGCGCGCGCGCGCGTGTGTGTGTGTGTGTGTGTGTGTGTGCAGAGAGAGAGAGAGAGAGAGAGAGAGAGAGAGAGAGAGAGAGAGGGAGAGGGAGAGATGTTTATACACATGTGTATTATTTATAGATTTCGCACTGTGTGTGTGTGTGTGTGTGTGTGTGTGTGTGTGTGTGTGTGTGTGTAAAGAAAATATAAAACACATGCACAGACACACATAGAGAGATTGTTAGGTATATAAATTTCTCTTTCTGTGTGTGTTCTACACTGTTCAGTCGTTCAGTGCATAACACTGAGAGGAAGAGGATCGTACTTCCTTTTGATAGATCAAAACAATTCATATCTGTGTCTGAGACACTCTGGCTGGAAAGCCAAGAAGCCTGATAACAAAGCACTGAGATGTATCACATCTATTTAGAGAGACAGACAGACAGACAGAAAGTCACACACACACACACACACACCACACACACACACACACACACCCACACACGCACACACACACACACACACACACACATGCTGTTTACCACCACCATCACCCGTTACCTACCTTCTTCTCCTCCCTACCGCCCCCCCCCCCCCCCCCCCCCCCCACCTCTCTCTGACCTCCTATCTTTTCCATCTCCCGCAAAAAAACAAATACCCACTTCATTTTCGCGGCCTTACCCCCCCCCCCCCCCCCCCCAACACCTCCCTACCCCCCCCCCCCGCCCCTTCGCCACCCCCCCTGCCCTCAGAGACACACAATCTCCCGCGCCAGCGTCATACGGAACCGACCACGCAATATACACCCTAATGATCGAGTGTTCTGCCAAATCCGAGCGTAGCGAGGAGAAAAGCCAGTCATCAAGAGAGTGTGGACAAGCAAAAGGCGGTCTGAGACAGTTCAGCCAAAGGCCACGAACATGCTGGCTCCCACAGAGGGGGGCCTGGCTCCTATCCATGTTCCTTCTCCCGCAGAACTGCCATTGTCTTCCGAGTCACACGACGCAGCGGTCACACACGAGACGCACAGAGTAGTGGTGCCAGCCTTATCACATGATTATTTTTATCTCGTCTTTTTTTTTTTTTCCCGTCTGTCTCCCTCCCACTTCTTTCTTCATACACTCTCTTAGTCCTTTATCCTCCTTCTCCTCCCTCCTCTCCCCCCCCCCCCCCAACCACTCTTTTGCCCCTTTTTCACCCCCCCCCCCCCCCCCCCCCCCGCTTCCTTCTCCCCGCCGCCCCTTTGCCTTCCCAAGTTCTTGTTTGTTCGAGGGACTGATCCTGTGAGCGGGTGGACGAATAGTGCTGCTGATGGGGGTGTGTGTGGTGAACAATGACGATAATTGAACGGTCATTGCACGTGGCGATAGCAGGTGAAGAAGAGTAGGCTTAATGAGCTGTGTGGTGTTGTGTTCTCGTGTCGGACATCGTCGGCATGAGACACTCGTTTCTTTTTCTCTTTGTGGCATATTCATAGGCACACGACAACTTGACGATGTAGCTAACCATCATTTCAACCTATTCTGGACACACGTTTCGAAGCTTTGAGCTCCTTTTCGGGAGGGACTAACAGATGGCAGAATTGTGCGGAGTCTACCAAGACGCAATAAACACGGTGATTTAGAAAAAAAAAGCACACCAAAGGAAATGCTTTCTTTGCAGCACGGCCCTCTTTGATGTTTCCTGAAAGCCATCTACTGATGAAGTAGGCATGGAAAAAAAGAAAATAAGATAGAAGTAGAAAACGTAAGAAATTTCAGATTTATTTAGGATGAATTTCAAGAATAATAATTCTTAGTGAGCCGCCAGAAACAAGTACAAACAAATTAGGGGACAAAACACAGCGTGTTTCGACCTCTTAGGTCTTCTTAAGACAAGGTAAACAACACTCAGGACAATGAAAACGTAGAACGAGCAAGCACTTATCTTCTCGAATTCGGCGCAAGCGATTGCACGTTCTTCGTTTTCATTGTCCTGAATGATGTTTTTCTTGCCTGAAGAAGACTTAAGAGGTCGAAACGCGTCATGTTTTTTGTCTTCTGATTTGTTTGTCCTTCTTTTTTTTGGCGGACTCACGAAGAAATATTTTGTAATTTGTTTTAATTTTCGCTGGCAGTCGCCTCATTTTGAATCTTCTTTAGAAGGTGTTGAGAGAAGTAATAACCATTTTACCACAACCTCTGAATCCAAAATTCAGATGCAGGAGTTGTGCCACTCTGTAGATGTGAGACATCTCAAGGCTTTTGTCAGTCTTCCTGGGTTTTCTGACGAAAGTGTGTTAGACGCAGATATCTATCAAATGGAAATACAATCCGCTGTCGTCTTCGTTATGCACTGAACGACTGAACAGTTCAGACAACACACACAAAGACAGAGGGAAATCTATTTACCTTCCAATTTATCAATGTGTGTGTGCAAAGTATATATATATATATATATATATCTATCTATCTATCTATCTATATCTATCTATCTATCTATCTATATATATATATATATATATATATATATATATATATAATAAACTAATAAATTCCAAGGGCGAGTACGAGCACCATTCCAGCAACTTACCAAGCAGCTTGGTGTTCCAATGACTGCAAGAAATATTCAATTATAAACAAAGCTTGCTCTTATGTCTTAGACTGAAGAATCAGGTTTCGAAATACCGGTATCTGACCAGGAGTTTTATGTTAGGGAGTTTCCTCCCCATTGGAGATTGTCTCCCCCTTGGAGACTATAAGCATGCTGAAGGCTCATTTTGAGAAGCATTTATTATTCCCCATTCACCCACTCAAGCAGATACTGTTAGTTACGCAGGATTATCTACCACTGCAAATATGAATGCTTATTTCCCCCTGTTTCTTCAATCAAATTGAATATTTCTTGCAGTCATTGCAACACCAAGCTACTCTGTAAGTTGCTGGAATGGTGCTCGGTACTTATCCTTGGAATTTATTAGTTTATTGTAATTTAGTCCCCTTGCAGATTCATTCCAAGAACTGGCCCTCAGCACTTGTGTCTTAAGAGGTTATCTTTTTATATTTTCTACTTTTCACAAGAAAATGTAGCTTGTTTTGCTCTTTCATGATTTTCTTTTGCTTCGTAGGTGGCACCTTTGGTTGGTTTTTTGAAAATTCAAAAAAAAAACATACTACGGTATTGTTCACCAGCTTTTTTCTGGGATAGCATTCTTCTGAAAACCGAAAAGGCAGAGAAGTCAAGTTATCACTTTTCGCGCGTCACTGAGGAAAAACAATCAGGGTTTCGAGATATCGATATCTGACCAGGAGTTATATTTTAGTAAGTTTTCTGTCTGTTGGAGATTGTCTCCCCCTTGGAGACTATAAACCTGCTGAAGGCTTCTTTTGAGATACATTCATTATTTCCCCATTTACCCACTCAAACACATACTGTTAGTTAGGCAGAATTATCTACCATTGCAGATATGAATGCTTATTTTCCCTTGTGTATATATATATATATATATATATATATATATATCAAGAATAGTACTAAAACACCCAATAAAAGTTTCAAAGTGCTCAACCCTTGGGGAGCAACTTCCTTTTACCATACTATTTTAATATATATATATATATATATGTGTGTGTAAGTGTATACACAAAAGCGCGCGCACCTACAGACAAACACACATATACTCACAGACGCAGACATGCGCGTGTACACACACACACACACACACTTGTCACTCACTCCACCTACCTGGTAATAAAAGGCTTCTGAGTCCAGGTTTTATGATCTCATGTACGTTTGTTTACAGTTAATCATCAATCATATTGACGTAAACAAATGTGCGTATGGAAGCATGG
>JADBJO010000066.1:755000-762500 GCA_016801955.1 Conus betulinus
TATGTATTTATCTTTGTATCTACCTATCTTTTTTCTTCTGTTTACGCTTTGCTAGACAAACACACCTGATTAAACTGATGTGTATTTTTTTTTTTCTTTTGCTTTCTCTCCACACGAAGAGATAGATTTGATGTGAGATTGTGTTTCACATCTATTATTACTTTGATGTTATTATTGGATCTATGAATTGGAACTTGAAAAAAAAAAACTGTTGTCAATTTTCAAAGCAAGAAGCGCGACAAGATGCTAAACCTAAGTAGAATGCTCCATATGTGGGTCGTTTGGGCAAGCGAATAGATTATTGTATAGTATGACTGTGCACCGCTGAAAGAAAAAAAATTATAGAATGTGAGATTTCTGGGCTGGATGTTTTAGCCTCTCACAATACAACCTGGTCACCCCTGTGAATAGCGCGCCTCTCTCTGCATATCGGCATAAACTCGTCAACACCCACGCTGTTCACATCAAATCACCCTAGTGTCTAGGGCTCGTGCACGCACTCGCGACTGGATGCGTGTCTGTGGTGTAGGAGTGTGTGACGTTGGCGTGAGAGTTCGCGCGCACTTGTGGTGGGTGGTGCGTCTGCACCCGAACCCTGAGCATGTTCGCCTGATTATTTGCTGATCTGCTGAATTTACTGTTCTGTAGTGTGACGGTTGTTATGGTGGTCATCCAAGCCGCTGTGTTTGTGTTCGACCACATGACTTTTTTCATCTAGCAAAATAACATGAAAAGTGTGTGTGTGTGTGTGTGTGTGTGTGTGTGTGTGTGTGTGTGTGTGTGTGTTTTACATTTCATTGCAGAGCAAAAAAACAGTGTTCACATCAACAATCAGAAGACAAGAAACGACGTAACCCCCCGGACGATGATGACGCCACTATCCTACCTGCTGCTGCTGCTGACGTGGTCTGTGACCTTGACAGCGTCACTGGTGGATGGACAGACACCATCTTACGATGAGGATCTTCTGATGAAATACGCGCGAGTCACACAGCAACTGCGGCACAAAATGCGCGTCTTCAAAGACGATTTCCTTGAAAAGGATGTGGAGTGTCAAACGGTACGGTTGAGAGAGAGAGAGAGAGAGAGAGAGAGAGAGAGAGAGAGAGAGAGAGAGAGAGAGAGAGAGAGAGAGAGAGATTATTAACAATGGGCTAGGGTCGCTAATGAAGGGGTTTGTTACTGTTTGCAAGATTGCAATAATAAATGTGGCTGAACTGGGCCTATTGTCAATTCAAATCACTAAACATTTTCATGATGTTGTTATTTTTTTGTATTTAAACGCTTTAGGAGACAGATATATATATATATATATATATTTTTTTTTTTAAACCGAACAATACGTGCAGCCAACCCGCACGTGCAAACAGTGACATCAGCCATATAACACCGGCAGTAGGCGCCCCAAAAAACCATCCTGACGAGAGCGCTGGCTCGAAACAGATCTGTTGATTTTTAAAACTTCCTTTTATCATACTATTTTTAACAGATGTTGTTCCCCAAGGGGTTGAGCACCTTAAGATTTTTATTAGGCGTTTTAACAGTATTTTTAATAATATATATATATATATATATATATATATATATATATATATATATATATATATATATATATGTGTGTGTGTGTGTGTGTGTGTGTGTGTGTGTATAAAATGCTGAAATATTAAGAAGTGGGGGAAAACAAGTGCAGCCTAACAATTCCTTCGTCATTATAGTAATGACCTGGCAAAGGTTTGAACCTTTATATAAAAAAATGTTGAAAAAATGTTGAAGATGAAGAAAATGGGAATATAAAATTATATAAAATTAAGGAAATATATTATAAACATAAAAACCCTTCACAAGCTGCATGAGGGAATCATCGTAATCCCTCTTGGAGACAGGTCTATTTATATCACCTGCTTCTAGGCCTTTCGTCCGCTGGATCGGACTCATCATATATATATATATATATATATATATATATATATATATATATATATATATATATATATATATATATATATATGTATGTGTGTGTGTGTGTGTGTGTGTGTGTGTGTGTGTGTGTGTGTGTGTGTGTGTGTGTGTGTGAAGCTGCTGATTAAATCTTTGTCGAAGTTTGAAAGGCACATTTATGTGTGTATGTATGTATGTATGTATGTATGTATGTATGTGTATGTATGTATGTATGTATGTATGTATGTATGTATGCATGTATGTATGTATGTATGTATGTATGTATGTATGTATGTATGTATGTATGTGTATGTATGTATGTATTTGTGTATGTATGTATTGTGTGTGTGTATTTGTGTGTGTATTTGTGTGTGTATTTGTGTGTGTATGTGTATATCTGTAAGCATGTATGTACGTACATACGTACCCTTGTACGTAAGTACGTATGTATATATGTATGCATGTATGTATGCATATATGTATGTATGCATGCATGTATGTGTATGTGTGTATGTATGCGTGTATATGTATATGTATGCATGTATATATAAATGCATATGTTTTTGTAATTTTTGGGGAGGGAAGGGAAGAGTATCTGGATGCCAAACGATTTCTTTTTTTGTGTTCAGCTGGATGGGGGCTTTTCTGTGCTCAAACAGCTGGACCTCGGAAAACGTGTCTCTCATTGTGAATTATCATCGCAGCACACCGTTCTGCATCTAGTTGCATTACTCAATGTGCACAGACGCACAACTATATCTTCTTTCTCGCTAACCATTCTCAGAGATGACGGGTGTCTGCATCAGCTGTGAAAGCTCACTGGGCGACCTGTAGCACCTACTGCCATTGACACATCGTCGGTTCAGGGGAGGCCTGTGCTGCTGTAGTGGATGCATGTGAAGAGTCAATCACCTTTCACCTATCCCCGGAGTCTTGAAGACCGCGTTGGGGCGCCACAGAAGACTGTGCAACCAGCTTCCTCCACTCCTCCCGGTTCTCAGATACTCTTAAGCAGTTGCTGAGCGTGAGGCTAGTCCATGCAATGATGCTGTGTGAAGGAAGCTACAGCCTGTGAAACAGACCTTGGTTTCTTTTTTCCCTCCATTCCTCCATCCGTCAGTCTACAAGCTGTGCAAACCGTGCGGGGTTATCACACTGGATGTTGTCAGCCTTGGAGTGCCGAGAGTGATTTTGAAACATGAGTGTGATCAGCCACGGGATCTGACGTCTGCTACCAGTTCTGCATGTGGTTCCAACTTTGGGATATTGTCGTCGTCCATTGTGGGAAGACGGTCAAGCCAGAAAAGGCGTTTCAGTCATGTCGTCTACAGAGAGTCTTTATGTGGTGCTCTGTCTTGCCCGATGATGCCCCTGGTCTGCCTGAGACAGCGCAATCTAAAGTTGTTGCAACGACACTTTCAGTACACCCCAGTTGTTCAGGGTTCACCGCTGAATATCAAGGTACACAATATGCAAACTTGATACATCCTCACCTTTGTGGGAATGTGAGTAAACTGTTTCCCCCCAAACCCTTTTTACCGTGTTACGGCTGGTTCCTTGCCAATTTCGCCCCTTCGCCTTTAAGTCTTTGTTATCTAAGCGGATGCATAATTATAGGCTCTGACAAAATCTTGACGACGAAGATTATTGATGATAGGCTAATGGTGAAGCCAAAATGGCTGCAAGTCCAACCTAACTTTTTTTTTACGAACTACAGCACTGCATTCCCATAATGTGATACAAAACCTGTCTCCTCGTGGAAACTCCCTGTTGTGCTGCATAGTTCTTCTGGCGCAAGTTGACTCAACTCCCGCCGCTTCCTTTTGCCTGCAGACATGTCCTAAAAAGTGTGCAGCGGTCGGCACATAGCCTTGCTTTACACTCTTCTTGACAGGGAAAGGGTAGTGGGTGACCCCTCATTATTATCTAATCATGACTATTATGGGTAACCAACGATACGGATCAGAGTGAAAATTTCGGTCAGCAGACTAGGTGGAAGGCTTCTCAGATCAGTGACAAGACGTGATGTGTACAAAGGACTCCTTTGTTCGCTACATTTCTCTGGCAGTCCCACTGGTGACAAGATGGTGTTGATGGTTGCCGTTCAAACCGCAGTATGCGATTCTGGACCCATTCGATCTGCAAGAAGCTTTAAACTGTGAAGATGTACCCCAGGGAAGAACCTCTCTATGGTGGTCCGTAAAGAAGCTTTACAGTAGATGTTGCAGTACCAAAGAAACTGCTGGAGTATGTTTAATAAGCAAAGATGAAGATTTCTGACTCTCTCACTGGCAATAAAGGAACTATTCTGCTACAGGGATTTTCCTATATTGTTCTCACCAGCTTTCAATTTTCCGAACTTTGGCTGCCGGCACACATTGAGACGTACAATACAGAAGAAAGTAGTAAATCGGAAGTTTTACAAAGGCAGCTGGTTTGAAGCATGTGAAAGCAATTCCAGAGCAGTGCTGCATCATAAGTCACCCACAAAGGAGACACAGTACAGAATGTTAGGTCTGCATACCTTCAGTTCATAATTTCGTTCGTTCTTGTTTCTTTTTTTTTTTCCTTCGCCGGTAATAGAACTTACGGTGAAGAAAAAATCCCCCTGCAATTATCTCCTGCAATTATTCTCGCTTCCTTCTTCATCACTTCCTGTGTAGCGTTCACATAATTAACTCAAACCCTTTGGTGTAGTGACTAGCGATGGGCTCAACAGTGACACACAAGTCAGTCTTTCTGTTGTTTCTTGAGCACAACTCTACAGTCATTGGTGTCATAACAGTTTTGCGCGCTCTCATGGTAGTGCTACCCGCGCGCTCGCGCGCAAAAACTCTCTGTCTGTCTGTCTGTCTGTCTGTCTGTCTGTCTGTCTCTCTCTCTCTCTCTCTCTCTCTCTCTCTCTCTCTCTCTCTCACACACACACACACACACACACACACACACACACACACACACACACACACACACACACACAAGTCTAATACCTAATAATTTTGTGAAAAGACGTAAAATGAAGTGCTCCTCCTCCTCCTCCTCCTCCTCCTCCTCCTCCTCCTACTACTACTACTACTACTACTATTACTACCACCACCACCACTTCTACTACTGCTACAACTACTACACACAGTTAAGTTCCTCTCCTTTTTCCTCTTACTTGTTCTGTGCCGGCCACGCTGTTTTGTTTTGACTCGCCATACATATCCACACCCACGAGAGTCATTCAGGGTCCGTAGGAAATTATCTTCAAAGAGCTATCACATCTAAACTGGCCATTCATCTTCGGAACAGGCACCACTGAACACCACCGAAGTGACTCGGCGGCGGTGCAGTGTCTCCTCTGGTGGGTTGCCTCATGACGACTTGACATTGACTGCTCACTATGGACTACAGGTGCTGGGGCTATTGCGGGCCCGATAAGCCAGGATGTCTGTGGACGGGGAGCCTCAACGGGCAGCGTGTGTGCAATGCCACCGAGGTGGCACCAAAGATGAGGCAGGAACAGAAAACAGCACCGCTTCTTGACCATTCATCATAACATGCTTCCAGTAGCGGTGCATACAGTGTGCCTTAACTCTACCTTGACCTTGGCTGTTGAGCATGCGGATTCAGAAGACTGTCTGAGCCAGATGATCACTGTGCACCCTTGCCATTTCTCCAGCTCTCCCACCCCACACCCATCCGGGGGTGTCCGAACCGAAGCTCAACCCTACCCAGCTTGAGAGTCATCTTCATATCTCCTCATTCAAACGTCGACACATCTGTGCTGAACATAGTACGACAGCTGACATCACAAACTCTGTGCTCTTCACCCCTGACCTGGAGCACTTGTTACAGAACTGAAGAATATCATCCTAGTTCTTACGAACTGTTGCTGGACAGACGTGGCACACACCGCTTCAGAGGTGGTAGACATCCACTCGCTCTGGCTCCACGACTAGGCAATTATTACCGTCAGTAAAGAAACGAAGCAGGTGACGCCCTGCAAATAGCTGGATCGGAACAGACACCACCGAACGTCACCGAAGTCACTCAGCAGCAGCGCAGTGTCTCCTTTGATGAAGTACCTCATGACAACTTTGATTCCTTGGGATTTCTGGTGTCGGGGCTGCGACAAAACGAGCCAGGCTGATGCTGTGGCACGAGGGATAAGACAGAAAGAAAGGATATTATGCACAGAACGTTTCTTGTTTAAAGTTATCTCCCCTGAAGAATTCTATTATTTCATTTCTCTGGTAAGCGTTTCTTTTGTAAAATCATTCCCGTGTCGTTCAATGGACCCGACCACGGCGGCCATGTGAAGGCTAAACCATGCAGATGAATATGTAGTTCAATTCAGTTCATCTTGTTTACAATTCAGTCATGAGGAATCATATCAGGCTGAAACGTAATGACAATGAAAACAAAGCAAAAATTTTCAGAACAAATCACTGTTTATGAAGCGAGCAAAGAATGTAGATAGAGGGCCAGGATGGAGTTGGACTTCGTTTACTTCGCTTTACTTACAACCTTTGTTCGTGGTCATCAAATACCGTAATCTTGTGTGGTCAGCTGGCGTGGTTGGGGCTTGTATCTCGCCATGGCTCCTTGTGCTGTGATCACTATAGAGGGTACAATTAGTGGTGGATGCTCCGATGGAGAACGGACAGAAAAACAGGTGAACCCCTTAACCCCTTAACATTCTTCTTCACACGAGATCCCACATTTTTGGTGACTAACTTTACCGATTTGAAATAGACGTCTGTTTTCTTTTTTGTTCAAACTTCTTAGTCAGCATGACAGGGTCATCTGATCAGGTGTATTGAGGAAATACGTGTGCTACTTCTGTAAGGTTGTGACTGGTTGTTTGTCTGTTGTGTGTCTTTTCTCTTCAAACTTTTAGTCAACATCACATGGTTATCTGATCAGGTACAGTTAGAAAATGAGACTGTTATTTCTGTTATATGGTAACTGGCTTTTTGTATGTTCTTTGTCCTATTTCTGTAATGTCGTAACTGGCTATTTATGTGTTCTTTTTCTAATTTCTGTAATGTTGTGACTGGCTGTTCTTTGTCCTATTTCTGTGATGCTGTAACTGGCTGTTTGGTCTTTGTCCTATGTTTGAAATGCTGTACTGGCTGTTTGGTCTTTGTCCTATGTCTGTAATGGTGTAACTGGCTGTTGGTCTGTTCTTTGTCCTATTTCTTTAACGTTGTAACAGGCTGTTGGTCTGTTCTTTGTCCTATGTCTGTCATGGTGTAACTGACGGTTTGTCTATTCTTTGTCCTATTTCTGTAATGCTGTAACTGGCTGTTTGTTCTTTGTCCTATTTCTCTAACACTGTAACTGGCTGTTTGTCTTTTCTTTGTCCTATTTCTCTAATGCTGTAACTGGCTGTTTGTTCTTTATCCAATGTCTGTAATGTGTAACTGGCTGTTTGTCTGTTCTTTGTCCTATTTCTGTAACGGTATAACTGGCTGTTTGTTCTTTGTCTAATGTCTGTAATGGCGTAACTGGCTGTTTGTCTATTTTTTGTCCAGTGTCTCTAACCCTGTAAGTGGCTGTTTGTTCTTTGTCCAACGT
>JADBJO010000066.1:777500-782500 GCA_016801955.1 Conus betulinus
CACATGTCTGATATAGACATATTTGTCAAATCTTTACTTGTCTGTTCCATATTAACTCTTAATAGACAAACGTTTCTTTGACTTTGTTTTGTAGGCTTTTGTATTTTGGCTTATGTTCAGAAATGCTGCAGTATAGTTCAGCCTCCTGGTTTTTTTTTTTAGCATTCTAGAATTTGTTAACACTTTCTGGTTTGGCTAAAAAAAAAAAAAGGAGCGGGGAGCACTTTTTCAGTTTTGGAGACTTTTTTTTAGGTAAAAGAACGGCTCATAGTCTCCCTTTTCAGTAGCGGTCTTTTTTGTCTTTGCTCTTTAGACAAACAAGTCTATGCAAGAATTGATTGCGGGGAAAATCACAAATTCTCATTATCATCGCTTTGAATCTGTGATTACGTTGCAACAACAGCAAAGACAATGTCCTAGGGATATAAACAAGAAATGTTCCTCAACGGGACAGAGGGTATTCGAGTTACATTTTAAACAATGTCATGAAAAGATATTACATGCGGGTGAGCACGCACATACACCGATTGACTAAAACCAGTTTGTTGTCCAATAAACCATTGCTTGTATTGCCATTAATAAGCAAAACGAAGATTAAGCACTATCTTCATTATCGTCCTTTACTTTCTAAGTGTCCTCTTTTTGACGATTTGTTTTAAGGAAATGTTTAAAAACGTTGATACCAACCATTTTTTGCTATGTTACTGTGTGGCTGCTTTTTGATGAAGAAAAAAATCATGCGCGTTTTCCCCAGTGGTTTTGTTGATCATTCACATATGTAAATAACGAACCTACTGATAGGCCAGCATGTTGTTTTTCTATTATTATTTTTTTTTTTTAGAAGATTCTCATCCTCTCTTCTTGCCTTGCAGTATACCCTCCTTTGTTTTAAACAGTCCTTTAGGTTTTGATCTGCTTGATTTAGTCTTCATCATACTAGCTGCTTCGTTTCATGATTTTCTACAAACAAATCTGGAGTTTTTTTTCTTTGAAACCAACGCATGCCTTGCTACATATAGCAAGCGTATCCAAGGCTTCATTACAGTCGAAATCGATTATGTTAATGGTACTGTCGTGAGAGAATATAGTTTATTCGAATGCATTGTTGACATAAGTTTATTTGAATTTGAGATTCCATAAAAACACTTTCTTTGATAACCTGGCACAGCTTGTCAACATTCACAGACACAGGACTGAGATTCGATAGTCCAAAACGAAACTCTCGACAGGTAAATGGACAGAGAGAGAGAGAAGAGAGAGAGAGAGAGAGAGAGAGAGAGAGAGAGAGAGAGAGAGAGAGAGGAGAGAGAGAGAGAGGTTGTGTTTTCACATACTATTGTGAATTTGATAGCCTGACAGTTTAGAGATCGCACACACAATAACAGCAGCAGCAGCAGCAGCAGCAGCAGCAGCAGCAGCAACAACACTACCGAACGAATTTGAAGGAATGGGATGGAAAGGTAGAATGTGGCAAAAACAAAACAAGACAAAACAAACAAACCCTAGCCTATAAATGTTTTGTACGGATTCATGGATTCTGCTTCGAATCCAGATGACAGGGAGGATCCAGAAAGCGTTCATTACGCCAGTACTACCTAACAGACTACAGGGCAGATTCAAAGCGTTCATTACGCCAGTACTACCTAACAGACTACAGGGCAGATTCAGAAAGCGTTCATTACGCCAGTACTACCTAACAGACTACAGGGCAGATTCAGAAAGCGTTGATTACGCCAGTACTACCTAACAGACTAAGGGGCAGTTCAGAAAGCGTTGATTACGCCAGTACTACCTAACTGACTACAGGGCAGGTTCAGAAAGCGTTGATTACGCCAGTACTACCTAACTGACTACAGGGCAGGTTCAGAAAGCCTTCATTACGCCAGTACTACCTAACAGATTACAGGACAGATTTAGAAAGCGTTCATTACGCCAGTACTACCTAACAGACTTGAACGAAACTTGACACAAAGAGGAAATGTGCCTCAGGGGACGAACTCCAATGAACCATGGTGTAAACCCGGACCACATGGCGGATTCAGAATCCTTTCCATCTTGGCACAGGTCTGAGTTCTCCCCAATGCCCCCTTCCAGCGTCAGTTGGAAACAGCCGATGGCTTTCAGTGAAACGTTCCATCAATTGGAACAGTTGAAGTGAAAGCGGATTGAAGGTGTGGAGTTACACTGATCAAAGTCACCAATAGAGTGCAGGAGCACGCCCACTTTGTCTGAAATATTCCATGAAGTCTAGAGAAATCATTCACTTGAGGGAAAGCGTGTAACGTATGCGGGTTTTGAACTTTAGAGAAGTACTATCTCAATTTTGAAACTGTCCCTTAAAAAACTTTAGAGTGGTGGAAGACTGGTTTGTAGTCGACAAGTAACTTCGGAGAAATAACACTCTAGTTCCATGACCCCCCCCGCCCCCCCCCCCCCCCCCCCCCCCCCCCCTAAAAAAAATAGAACTTAGAGTAAGGTTGATTTAGAGCCCTCTTTCACATTTCATAGATATGTTGGATGGATTTGCTATCATCCATATTATAGAAAGGCGCTAGATTGATTTGAAACTGAAACAAAAAAGCCCCTGATTCCTAACGGCTGGAAACAGAATGGTGATAGACGGATTTGCAACTGCTCATTAACAGAGAGAGATGTTAAACTGATACAAAGGCGACGCCGTTTCTCTAAGAACTTTAGAACTGCACATAAACTCAAGGTAGGTGACAAACGTTTTTTTGAATTAGACAATGGACGGCTCTAGTCAGTAGCCTCACGAATAGCAGGAGAAAAAGTCGTGGTTTCTGAGGCTTTGGGTTTCTTTAGCGGTTAAGTAAAGAAGACACAGTTTTTTCATGGAAACGCATCAAGGGTTTAATTTGTTAACACTTTATTCTTGTGTTGACTGTGGTCTGCTTTTTTTTTTTTTTTTTTTGCTGTCCCCAACTCTCTGCGCCACCTCAGAGGCAGTGCACCCACGCCGCTCATTCCGACACCCCGTCCACAACCACAGCCCGTCCCCGGTCGGCCCCGCCACAGCCCCGGCACCGGCAATCCACAGGGAACAGTCAATGTCAAGTCGTCAAGAGGCACCCACCGGAGGAGACACTGCACTGCTGCCGAGTCACTTCAGTGGTGTTCAGTGGCGCCTGTTCTGATCTAACATACGCAGGACACCACCTACTAAGCCCCCTACTGACGACAATAATTGCTTAGTCGCGGGCCGGCGTGAGTGAGCTCTCCCTCCGGAGGGCGCCACCACGTCCGTCCACGACAGCCCCCATGGACTCGCCGATACCGGTGACCCCGGACGGAACCAAAAGCAAGGCCACAGACGTGGAGAGGACATCGAAATTGAGGTCACCATGAGAGCAGGCATGAAGGGCCACAGAATTTGAGACTTTTTTTTATGCTGATCGATGAGAATGAGGATGATTAAGATGATGCTACTACGTATTTTCATTTTTGGTCTGAGACTACATGACAGGGCTGCACTCTACGTTTTCCTTTCATAATATATCCCGGCGTCAGCCAGGCCCGAGAGATACAGACACCTGCAGTGTTGGTCAGGAAGTTTGAGCAACACTCTCAGAAACGCATCCATTAAGTGGATGAAACTCGACTGTGTGGTCCCAGTCTTCCCAACTGAGCCCGCAGGAAACTCAACTCTGGGTAGGAGCCGGTCGGTCTGCATTTTTTTTAATGTCTCCTTTGTGACGCCTGAAAGAGGATACCATTTTGTGGAAAGCTTGCTTGTTTTATCTGTTTCGTCTTTTTGTGATGAACAAGCGTTGCGGTTGTACTATGTGTGTGCCTTCATTTGCCCTGAGTGTTTTATTTTCGCTTGTCCATCGATATTCATTTGATTAAAAAATTATTTGTATTCAGTTGAATGAGCCATCTACCACCAATCACTGATAATACTAGCAGTAATAGGATGCACGTTTTTATGGCTCTTGACCATTGTCATTTCTTGTAATGATGCAAAGTATATCTTTCAATCAGGTTAAAGAACATCTTCATTGCACAAGAAAGTTTTTTTTAGATCCAAAGGAAAGGGTACTTTGAAGCTGAAAAGCTCGATTAGCCGTTAAGAAAGAAAGAAAGAAAGAAAGAAAGAAGAAAGAAAGAAAGTAGGAAAGAGAAAAGGAAAGAATGAGGAGAAATATTTTAGGGTCCAATACGCAGGAAGATTAATAGAAGCGCATGTATATGATCTTTTTATCCTTTCTTTATGCTCAGATCTTCATTAGTATTCAGATTGTTATAAACCATAAAGTTGTTGTGATGTGCTTGATTGGATACACTGTCTCTGCCCCTATCTCCTCTCTGTGTCTCCTCTGTCTGTCTTCTCGTCTCTGTCTGTCTCTCTCTCTTACTGCCTCTCTCTCTCTCCTCTGCTCTCTCTCTCCTCTCTCTCTCTCACACACACACACACCCGTCCGCCGTGCGCGCGCCTCGCGCACACACACACACACACCACACCACAGACATGCACACACACATACACACAGAACACATACACACACACACGCGCACCGCACACACACACACACACACACACACACACACACACTACACACCACACACACACCACACACACACCACATACACAAACACACACACGCACACACATTGTACATATAATCATCATATATAATAAGTTATATATATCTATATATATATAATATCATATGTATTGGAGAATGAGAGAGAGAGAGAGGAGATAGAGAGAGAGAGAGCTGAGGTGATACAAAGGACAAAGGAAAGCCGATAGCAAGATAATCTATGTGGCTTCCATACATCCTTTTCTTTCATCGCTTTTTTTTTCTCCACACCTCAGCTATAAATAACCTCACTTGGGGAGAGTCCATCTTGTGAAAAATTTTCTGATATATGTGTTTTGGTCTTCATCACACCATATCAACTTTTTCCCCCCAATCAGCTTTCGTCTGTTTTATTCCTTGTGCCTTTTCCTTCTCTTCCTTCTTCTTCTCTTCTCT
>JADBJO010000066.1:814592-824592 GCA_016801955.1 Conus betulinus
ACGGTTGTAAGCTTATAAGACATTACAAAATTTGGAATTATAACTGTGAAACGACAAGCACTCTAAGTGTTCGTCAATGTCTGTATTCGTAGTGTTTGGGTTTTGAAATACACCATCGGGATGTCAACTAAATTTCAGTCTTTCTGTACATGATTCAAACTGAGACTTAAAGATAGTAGATGGCAAGACTGCCATAACCAAATGCATACTCGTGACAGATTTGCACACCATAGACTTTTTAAAAACTTCAGGTTCCAGTTATGTTGATTTGAATGGACAGACACATAACATGTGTACTGACTTGGTTTAAATTTGATATCTGACATCACTTGTCATCGAAATAGGTACAGACTGGCAGATGAATATGAAATGAAGTGTCATTTGCGCACTTCGGGCTATAGCATTGATACGCATTTGTTTCGGTTATTCTGTCCTATAAAACCTTGGATTGAAATTAACACAAATTAAGGATCATTATAACTCTGGTAACTTTTGAGTAAATATGTCAATTTGTCCAAAAACAGGACTGGGATTTTCATCCTACACTGGTCCCATCTATGAAGTTCGAAAGAGACTCTATATTACGATATCTTTGCACATTCACAACTGATATTGGTATATTTTTTCGTATTCTCTCTCCCTGTCTCTCTCCCGTCTCTGTCTGTCTGTCTGTCTATCTGCCTGTCTGTCTGTCTGTCTGTCTGTCTGTCTCTCTCTCTGCATCACTCTCTGTCTGTCTGTCTGTCTCTCTCTCTTCCCCGTTTAGGGAGAGGCTTTTGACCTACACTTGAATATTCTAATTCGCATCAGTGTCTGTATTCCTCTCTTTCTCTCTCTCTCCCTGTGTGAGCGAGCGCGCACGCGCGCGCGCGAGCGAGCGAGAGAGAGAGAGAGAGAGAGAGAGAGAGAGAGAGAGAGAGAGAGAGAGAGAGAGAGATTTGTTTGTCGTGATTCCTTTTGTATGAATGTCTGGATGAATTGCTGTCTGGCCAGGAGGGAAGTCATGTCTGGCCTGGGAGGAGACGGGGAGGCTTGTCAACACAGGCAATATAGGCACTGACAGAACGTTATGGAGGCTTGTCAACACAGGCAATATAGGCACTGACAGGACGTCATGGAGGCTTGTCAACACAGGCAATATAGGCACTGACAGGACGTCATAGAGGCTTGTCAACACAGGCATATAGGCACTGACAGGACGTCATGGAGGCTTGTCAACACAGGCAATATAGGCACTGACAGGACGTCATGGAGGCTTGTCAACACAGGCAATGTAGGCACTGACAGGACGTCATGGAGGCTTGTCAACACAGGCAATATAGGCACTGACAGGACGGCATAGGAGGCTTGTCAACACAGGCAATATAGGCACTGACAGGACGTTATGGAGGCTTGTCAACACAGGCAATGTAGGCACTGACAGGACAGGACGTCATGGAGGCTTGTCAACACAGGCAATATAGGCACTGACAGGACGTCATGGAGGCTTGTCAACACAGGCAATATAGGCACTGACAGGACGTCATGGAGGCTTGTCAACACAGGCAATATAGGCACTGACAGGACGGCATGGAGGCTTGTCAACACAGGCAATATAGGCACTGACAGGACGTCATGGAGGCTTGTCAACACAGGCAATGTAGGCACTGACAGGACGTCATGGAGGCTTGTCAACACAGGCAATATAGGCACTGACAGGACGTCATGGAGGCTTGTCAACACAGGCAATATAGGCACTGACAGGACGGCATGGAGGCTTGTCAACACAGGCAATATAGGCACTGACATGACGTCATGGAGGCTTGTCAACACAGGCAATATAGGCACTGACAGGACGTCATGGAGGCTTGTCAACACAGGCAATATATAGGCACTGACAGGACGTCATGGAGGCTTGTCAACACAGGCAATGTAGGCACTGACAGGACGTCATGGAGGCTTGTCAACACAGGCAATATAGGCACTGACAGGACGTCATGGAGGCTTGTCAACACAGGCAATGTAGGCACTGACAGGACGTCATGGAGGCTTGTCAACACAGGCAATATAGGCACTGACAGGACGTCATGGAGGCTTGTCAACACAGGCAATGTAGGCACTGACAGGACGTCATGGAGGCTTGTCAACACAGGCAATGTAGGCACTGACAGGACGTCATGGAGGCTTGTCAACACAGGCAATGTAGGCACTGACAGGACGTCATGGAGGCTTGTCAACACAGGCAATGTAGGCACTGACAGGACGGCATGGAGGCTTGTCAACACAGGTAATGTAGGCACTGACAGGACGGCATGGAGGCTTGTCAACACAGGCAATGTAGGCACTGACAGGACGGCATGGAGGCTTGTCAACACAGGCAATGTAGGCACTGACAGGACGGCATGCAGGGTTGTCAACACAGGCAATGTAGGCACTGACAGGACGGCATGGAGGCTTGTCAACACAGGCAATATAGGCACTGACAGGACGTCATGCAGGGTTGTCAACACAGGCAATATAGGCACTGACAGGACGTCATGGAGGCTTGTCAACACAGGCAATATAGGCACTGACAGGACGGCATGCAGGGTTGTCAACACACAGGCATATAGGCACTGACAGACGTCATGGAGGCTTGTCAACACAGGCAATGTAGGCACTGACAGGACGGCATGCAGGGTTGTCAACACAGGCAATGTAGGCACTGACAGGACGGCATGGAGGCTTGTCAACACAGGCAATATAGGCACTGACAGGACGTCATGCAGGGTTGTCAACACAGGCAATATAGGCACTGACAGGAAGTTATCGTCTGTACATCTCCTGGGCCCGTGCCTCATTTTCCCATCAGACCCGCCTACTCCTTTCCCGAGACTATTTGAGAGTTAATTTGCATTTTTTCTTCTTCTTCTAAAGACCTTTCAAGTCAACACTCCCAGCCCAGGGACCCACGCATCCCGCACCCTCTTCCACACACCCCATGACTCCTCCTCCTTTGTAGACTATTTGGAGGATGAATGGACATTTTTTTTCTCTCCAAAATCCTTTTAAATTTACCTCCCCGAGTCCCCCCAAATCCTTCCCCTGTCCGTCATTCTTTCATCTCAATGAATTCACGAAACAACATGTTACTCGAACAAGTATGTTTGAACACGAGAGTGACTGTCTACCACAGGACCGTCATAATGTCTGGCAGCAATAATATTCTTCTGCTTTTAATTGAATGTCAAATATGCCCTGACTGTGATGGATCCGAGTGGACAGTCCAAGAAATGGCGAAAGGCTACAATTGAATTGACATCCTAGCATTCTAGCAAGCGACGACGGCCTATTCTCGATGGCTCTCTGCTGACTGCTGTACTGTGGCTTCTGATTGGATGAACTTGGATGTAGCTTTGTGTTGGGGAGCCGCAATATGGCAGGGGACCGATGTCACTGAGAGGGGAAACGTGGAAGATCAGACAAGACAAACATAATTCTAGCGGCATAAATTATAGTGCCGTCCAATTCCACAGCTGTGCTGTGTGTTCGCGAATCATGGACAGTTAGAAAAGAATTACAGAGAAATTCGTGTTGGTGAAGAAGAGAGGCTTTAGAAGAACAGTCGTCGTCTCCTGTACCAGCAGATCAGAGGTGACGAAGTCTTTAGAATCTATCGAGAAGCAAATGGGCCAGTGTGTAAACAGGCAGAGAAAATGAAACTGAAGCAGTAAGGACGTGTGATAAGATCCAGCAGACACTGCCAGACTATGCTCCAAGGAACGGTGCCAGGGAAGATGAGGCAGGGCAGACACTGCTAGACTATGCTCCAAGGAACGGTGCCACGGAAAATGAGGCAGGGCAGACACTGCCAGACTATGCTCCAAGGAACGGTGCCACGGAAAATGAGGCAGGGCAGACACTGCTAGACTATGCTCCAAGGAACGGTGCCAGGGAAGATGAGGCAGGACAGACAGAGAAATAGCTGGACAGACAACTGAGCCGACAGGACCGGGAAGAAGTTTCATTTTTATATTTAAACCACTTATCCACATCTGTCAGGTCTGAAAGAACTGGCTTGCTATTAAAGTGCCAGCATAGCTGGTGTGGGCACTGGGATCAGTAATGAAATCATTCTCGACAGTTAGTATCAGAGGTTAATGCTAGACAACAGACTTATCATGTCTGGCAGCAATTACTGAATAACAATGACGCCGTCGTCTTTCGTTGGTTCCTGAGCCCATGAGTGACGTTACTTGTCTAGCAGCAATTAATCAATGTCAGATACTTTGTTGTTAGTGACTGGCTCGATCTGCTATGACAGCGGTTAACGACCTTGTGTGACCTTTGCCATCTAAAAGCCATGATCTAATACACATACACGTTACACACTAGCACGCACAGACATACACGAAAGACAAACAAACACACACACACACACACACACACACACACACACACGCGCGCGCGCGCGCGCGCGCGCACACGCACACGCACACACACACACACACGTACGCGTGTGCGCTAAATAAGACACATGCAGAAGTGCGTGCTCATGCGCGCGCGCGCGTGCACACACACACACACACACACACACACACACACACACCACACACACACACACACACACACACACACACACACACGCACACACACACGCGCGCGCGCGCGCCCGCGCTAACACACACATATGCGCACGCCTTTATACAAATACGGGCACACATACAAATGTGCGCTCACAGAGAGAGAGAGAGAGAGAGAGAGAGAGAGAGAGAGAGAGAGAGAGAGAGAGAGAGAGAGAGAGAAAGTTGTTCGTCTTGATTCCTTTTGTATGAATGTCTGGATGAATTGCTGTCTGGCCAGGAGGGAAGTCATGTCTGGCCTGGGAGGAGACGGGGAGGCTTGTCAACACAGGCAATATAGGCACTGACAGGACGTTATGGAGGCTTGTCAACACAGGCAATATAGGCACTGACAGAACGTCATTGGAGGCTTGTCAACACAGGCAATATATAGCACTGACAGGTCGTCATGGAGGCTTGTCAACACAGGCAATATAGGCACTGACAGGACGTCATGGAGGCTTGTCAACACAGGCAATATAGGCACTGACAGGACGTCATGGAGGCTTGTCAACACAGGCAATATAGGCACTGACAGGACGTCATGGAGGCTTGTCAACACAGGCAATATAGGCACTGACAGGACGGCGTGGAGCTTGTCAACACAGGCAATATAGGCACTGACAGGACGTCATGGAGGCTTGTCAACACAGGCAGGCAATATAGGCACTGACAGGACGTCATGCAGGGTTGTCAACATAGGCAATATAGGCACTGACAAGACGTTATGGAGGTTTGTCAACACAGGCAATATAGGCACTGACAGGACGTCATGGAGGCTTGTCAACACAGGCAATATAGGCACTGACAGGACGTCATGGAGGCTTGTCAACACAGGCAATATAGGCACTGACAGGACGTCATGCAGGGTTGTCAACATAGGCAATATAGGCACTGACAGGACGTCATCGTCTGTACAGCTCCTGGCCCCATGCCTCCTTTGCCCATCAGACCCGGCTCATTCCTTTCTCGAGACTATTTGAGGGTTCATTGGCAATTTTTCTTCTTCTTCTAAAGACCTCACAAGTCAACACCCCCAGCCGACGAACCCCTCCCATCCCACCCCCTTTTCCATCCCCCAGGACTCCTCCCCCGTTGTCGACTATTTGGAGAATGAATGGACATTTTTTCTCTCTCCAAATCCTTTTAAGTCTACCTCCACTAGTCCTTCCAAATCCCCTCCCCTCCGTCTTTCTTTCATCTCCAATGAAATCACGAAATAATGTTACTCGAACAAACATGTTTGAACAGGAGAGTGATTGTCTACCACAGGACCGTCAAAATGTCTGGCAGCAATAACATTCTTCTGCTTTTAACTGAAATGTCAAATATGCCCTGATCTGTGACAGATCCGAGTGGACAGTCCAAGAAATGGCGGACGGCTACGATTGAATTGACATTCTAGCATTCTAGTAAGCCTCGACAGTCTGTTCTCGATGGCTCTCTGATGGCTGCTGTACTGTGGCTTCTGATTGGGTGAACTTGGATGTGGCTTTGTGTCAGGGAGCCACAATGTCGCGTGAGACTGATGTCACTTAGAGGGGAACGTGGAAGATCAGACGAGATCAACACAATTCTGGTGGCAGAAATTATAGTGCGGTCCAATTCCATAGTTGTGCTGTGTGTGTTGGCGAATCATGGAAAGTTTGAACAGAATTGCAGAGAAAAAGGCTTACGTCGTTTGCAAGACCCCAAATGTGCGCGCATACGCGCACACTGAATCAGACACACACAGAAGTGCGCACTCATGCGCGTGCATGCATGCATGCACGCACACACACACACACACACACACACACACACACACACACACACACACACACACGTGCGCACGCCTTTATACACATACAGGTACACATACAAATGTGCGCGCACAGAGAGAGAGAGAGAGAGAGAGAGAGAGAGAGAGAGAGAGAGAGAGAGAGAGAGAGAGAGAGAGAGAGAGAGAGACGGAGACAGAGACACAGAGAGAGAGAGAGAGAGATTTTCGTCTTGATTCCTTTTGTATGAATGTCTGGATGAATTGCTGTCTGGCCAGGAGGGAGTCAGTCATGTCTGGCCTGGGAGGAGACGGGGAGGCTTGTCAACACAGGCAATATAGGCACTGACAGGCACTGAAGGCTGGAAACACAGGCAATATAGGCACTGAAGGACGTCACTGTTGTCAACACAGGCAATATAGGCACTGACAGGACGTCATGGAGGCTTGTCAACACAGGCAATATAGGCACTGACAGGACGTCATGGAGGCTTGTCAACACAGGCAATATAGGCACTGACAGGACGTCATGGAGGCTTGTCAACACAGGCAATATAGGCACTGACAGGACGTCATCGTCTGTACAGCTCCTGGCCCCATGCCTACTTTGCCCATCAGACCCGGCCCATGCCTTTCCCAAGACTATTTGAGGGTTAATTTGCATTTTTTTTTCTTCTTCTAAAGACCTTTCAAGTCAACACCCCCCAGCCCAGGAACCCCTCCCATCCCACCCCATCTTCCACCCCCCAGGACTCTCCTCCTCCTTTGTAGACTATTTGGAGGATGAATGGATATTTTTTTTTCTCCTAAATCATTTTGAATCTACCCCCCAATCAGTTCCCCCAAATCCTTTCCCTAACCATCTTTCTTTCATCTCCAGTGAATTCACGAAACAATCATGTCACTCGAACAAACATGTTTGAACACGAGAGTGACTGTTTACCACAGGACCGTCATAATGTCTGGCAGCAATAATATTCTTCTGCTTTTAATTGAATGTCAAATATGCCCTGACCTGTGATGGATCCGAGTTGACAGTCCAGGAGATGGCGAAAGGCTACAATTGAATTGACATTCTAGCATCGTAGTAAGCCACGACAGTCTGTTTTCTATGGCTCTCTGTTGACTGCTGTACTGTGGCTTCTGATTGGGTGAACTTGGATGTGGCTTTGAGTCAGGGAGCCGCAATGTGGCGTGAGACCGATGTCACTGAGAGGGAAACGTGGAAGATCAGAGAAGATAAACACAATTCTAGTGGCATAAATTATAGTGCCGTCCAATTCCATGGTGTTGTGCTGTGTGTTCGCGAATCATGAACAGTTAGAACAGAATTACAGAGAAAGTCGTAGTAGTGAAAATGAGAGGCTTTAGAAAAACAGTCATCGTCTCCTGTACCAGCACATCAGAGGTGACGAAGTCTATAGAATCTATGAAGAATCACATGGGCCATCATGAAAACAGGCTGGGGAAAATGAACGGAAGCAGTAAGGACGTGTGGTGAGATCCAGCAGACTCTACCAGACTATACTCCAAGGAATGGTGCCAGGGAAGGTGAGGCAGGGCATACGCTGCCAGACTATGCTCCAAGGAACGGTGCCAAGAAAGATGAGATCCAGCAGACACTGTAAGACTATGCTCCAAGGAACGGTGCCAAGGAAGATGAGATCCAGCAGACACTGTAAGACTATGCTCCAAGGAACGGTGCCAGGGAGGATGAGGCAGGGTAGACAGAGAAATAACTGGGCAGACAACTAAGCCGACTGGAACGGGAAGGATTAAAAAAAAATATTTAAACCACTTATCCACAACCGTCAGATCTGGAGAGAACTGGCTTACTATTAAAGTGCCAACATAGTTGGTGTGGGCACCGGGATGAGTAATGAAATCATTCTCGAGTGTTAGTACCCGTTGACACGTCAGAGGTTAACGCTAGACAATAACAGATTGATCATGTCTGGAAAGCAATTACTGAATAACAACGACGCCGTCCTCTTTCGTTGGCTTGGCGTCACCAGTTAGGGAGGCGACGAGTGACGTGACTTGTCTAGCTGCAATTCATTAATGTCAGTTACTATGTTGTTTGTGAATAGCTCGATCGATCTGCTATGACAACGCTTAACGGCCTTGTCTGACCTACTGTCTAATAGCCATGACCTAATATCTGTTACAGGTGTGTGCTTTTCGATGCTAACTGTTTTGTTATTTGCGATTGTCTTTTTTCCGTGTCAAAGGTTATTGAGATGATTGCGTACATGATTAGTCTAGAAGTGCTTATATATTGAGGGTTAATAATGGTGTTAACATGTCAGATGTTAGCGAGGCGATGACTGATATCAAGACTTGAGCAGCAATCATTTTCAAATAAGACCAGCATCGTCATCATCTGTGACTGGTTCAACTTCAGATGTCAAAGGTGGAAAAGGCTTTCATCGTTTGCAAGACACCGAGTTCTTTCTTTCATATTACTTTAATTCCATCCTGTGTGTGCAGAGTGGAACAGTAACACTGTGTGGTGACTTTATTTGTCAACAATGATGATTGCGCGTTTTTTGACGTTAAGGTAATAAACGGGAATCCTTCCTTCTCCATTGAAGAGGTTCAACGTGTTGTGCGCGTGCCTCCATAATGGTATACACACTTCTGGTCTGGTCTTAATTTTCAGTCGTCTGTTCTTACAGGTTCTGTCAAACGATCTGGGACACACACACACACACACACACACACACACACACACACACACACACACACACACACACACACACACACAAATGTGTGCACGCCTTTATACACATACGGGCACACATACAAACGTACATGCAGAGAGAGAGAGAGAGAGAGAGAGAGAGAGAGAGAGAGAGAGAGAGAGAGAGAGAGAGAGGTTGGTCTTTGAGCCGGTCTGTTTGTTCTCTAAATTAAATTCCTTGTGAAAGATTTTGAGACGGGGGTAGCTAAAGACAGCGGCAAAAGAAAACAAGAGCACCACATCCTATGACCTAATCCGAAATAAAAAAAGAACCCCAAAAAGTTCACCATGTCTAAACCCAAATCATACATAACCTTTTCATCTGTCTGGAGGAGGAATGGACTTGCGGGACGTTACCTTTCAGACTCCAGGGAAAAAGAGTGGGGTGGGTGAAACAGTCACGTTGGGATGTTGTCAGCTGCACTTTCTATCGGTAGACTGATTACGTCTGTCTCTGTTCTTGTCCTTCGCCCTCTTTGGCTCTCTGTTTCTGTCTCCGCTTCTCTCTGTCTCTGTCTGTCTGTCTGTCTGCCTCTCTCTCTCTCTCTCTCTCTCTCTCTGTCAGTCAGTCTGTCTGTCTGTCTCTGTGTCTCTGTCTCTCTCTCTGTCTGTGTTTCTGTCTCGTTTGTCTGTCTGTCTGTCTGTCTGTCTGTCTGTCTGTCTCTCTCCCTCTCTCTCTCTCTGTCTGTCTGTCTATATCTTCATTCCATCTTCCCGTTCTCCCTGATTCCCTCCTGATTCCTTTTTTCTACTGAGCTCCACGACACTATGATACCCATTGACCTCACTCATGACAGTTACCAAAACGACGACGACGATGACTACGATGACTGAGGATATAGATGATGGTAACGACAAAAACTGGCGCTGAAGACAGTGTGTGGAGTACAAAACAGCTTACCTTCCAAATCCATGGCT
>JADBJO010000066.1:829592-837092 GCA_016801955.1 Conus betulinus
CATAAATTTCTGTGATTTTTCGTCGTTTCATCTGTATATTTTTTTATGGATGGCTTGATGTAAAAAAAAGCAGATTTATTGCTTATTCAATTTCATCTGAACAGAAAATTTTGACTTTGACTTTGACTTTGACTTTCACACACACACACACACACACACACACACACACACACACACACACACACACACACACACACACACACACACACACACACACACACACACACACACACACACACACACACACACACACACACACACACACACACACACACACACACACACACACACACACACACACACACACACACACACACACGCTTGTTTTCTCCCTTTCATTCTTTCCTTCATAACATACTTGGCAAATTACATCCAATTCGTTCGCCTGACATTTATCTTGATTGATTACTAACTTTTCTTTCTTTCTCTCTTTCGTCCTTCGCTTATGCCTGTCCTTATTTGTTTTTTGATCTCACTGTCACAGTTTCGTTCTTTCCTTTTCCTTTTCGTTCATAGCCTTTATTATTTTCTTCCTTTTGTAGTGTCTTCGATCTATGTTTGTTTGATTCCCTGTTCATCCTTCCGTTCATTCATTCATAACTCCTATCCCATCCTTCCTTTTTATCAAATATGTTTTGCAAATCATATCCCATTTGGTGAGTTCGACTTTCATCTTATTTGTGTTGTGTTTTTCATTCTTTGTTTCATTTTGATTATTTTTCATCTCTCCTTTCTTCCGTTCATTCTATTCCTCTATCCCCCGTGATAACCTTTTTTTTTTTTTAGTTTACAGATCAAATTTAGTTTTCATCTGTAGCTAGATCAGGTAGAACAGAAGAGGTCATTTTTCGATGAGTGTGCTGATAAAACACAAACCGTAGGAAGAGAGGAGAAGGGGGGTGGGGAGGAAGGGAAGTGGGAGGGGGGAGGTGGAAACAAAGGACAAAAAGTCAGTGAGGCGAATGGAAATGAAGCTGGGAAGGGGGGGGGGGGAGGGGGGGGGGGGGGGGGGGTGGCGGAGTGAGGAGGCGGTCATGAAGGGCGTGTAGTTTGTAATTTGCATATCCAAATCAAATGCTGACCAACAGCTACCAAGTCACAGAACAACGTACAGTAAGTGGTGGAGTGGGTTACCAGTTCTTTGTTAAAAGTTTGTTCTGAACCGATCTTAAGCAGGTTCTGATACACGCCATGTTTGACTGTAGCTGGGATACTATAAAACAACAAAAAAACAGCGAGTGAAGACAAGCTCATCCCGACAAGGCCTCCGTTATTAAGACAATGACTAATCAATGATTTGAACAGATAACAAATAAGGGGCATGAGCTTAAGAAGAGACTAATAAAAGGACGTTAAAGTGTCAATGATGAGGTATTCACTGACAACTTATGTACATATAATGAAAATCACCCTAGACTGTTTTAAATAATTGCAATAAGAGGCGACTGCAGGCGGAAATATAAACAACATTTAAAAAAAAAGTGTTTATTATGATTCCACCGAACAACGTGGACAAACGAAACACAAGACAAAACACGACGCGTTTCGACCTCTTAGGTCTTCTTCAGGCAAGATAAACAACACTCAGGACAACGGAAATGAAGAACGAGCAGTCGCTTAACTTCATTTTTGTTGTCCTGAGTGTTGTCTATCTTGCCTGAAGAAGACCTAAGTGGTCAAAACGCGTCTTTTGTCTTGTGATTCGTTTGTTCATGTTGTTCGGAGGAGTCATTACAAACTTTTTTTTAAACGCAGTATGTTTTGTGAGCGGAGCTAGCCTACGATCAGTTTTCGTCTTCTGGGTAGCGCTCGTCAGTAGACGCAGACTTAGTTTTGCTACTTACATCCACGATGTACGTTCACACACTTTCAGTGACGAAGCAGCCAGATATTACCTTCGCAGGAGAGAGAGAGAGAGAGAGAGAGAGAGAGAGAGAGAGAGAGAGAGAGAGAGCACAATGATGACGCATCAAGACAGGAAGCGAACGCTGTGTAGTTTTTCAACTGGGAGAAGGCATGATTTGAATTGGTTCCCTCTGTCAGTGAGCTCGGTTGCCTAATCCAGTGAAAGTGCATGGCTCTACATGCTATGTTAGTCTGTCCCTGGTATTCAGCAGACAGACATACCGCCCATAATTCTGTCTTAGTCTGTCCATGGTATGCAACAGACAGACATACTGCCCATAATTCTGTCTTAGTCTGTCCATGGTATGCAACAGACAGACATACCGCCCATAATTCTGTGGCATTCTGTCCACCACGGAGAGACAGAATACAACCCAGCGGTCTCCCGACGGCAAGAAGGGAGATAGGTACAAGAGAAAAAAAAAGGATCATAATGAAATGAGTATAGAATATAATAATGATGATATCATCGATGATACTAGAGCTAATGCTGCTGCAAGAACAACTACTACTCTACTACTACTACTACTACTACTACTACTACTACTACTACTACTACTATGATGATGATGATGATGATGACGACGACGACGACGACGACGACGACGACGACGACGACGACGACGACGACGACGACGATGATGATGATGATGATGATGATGATAATCTGAATTGAGAATGACCAGTATTAAGGAAACCTTTGAGCCTATACTTGAGGATACAAATCCAAACACATAGTCAGCTCTACTTGTTAATAATGCAGACCTACTCGGTCTGTCTGCCTATCCGTCTATCCGTCTGTCAGTCCGTCCGTCCGTCTGTCTGTTTTTCTGTCTGTCTATCTTTCGCTGTGTGTGTGTGTGTGTGTGTGTGTGTGTGTGTGTGTGTGTGTGTGTGTGTGTTCTCTCTCTCTCTCTCTCTCTCTCTCTCTCTCTCTCTCTCTGTGTGTGTGTGTGTGTGTGTGTGTGTGTGTGTGTGTGTGTGTGTGTGTGTGTGTGTGTGTGTGTGTGTGTTCGCTCTCGCGCGCACGCGTCTGTGTGTGTGTTTTTTTAGCGCGCCTTATCTGCACCTGCGGACATAAACCAGCCTATCCGCCATCTTGTTCAAAATACAGGTACTGTACACAGCAGTTTTCTTGTCATCATTTCCGCGCGCTGTGTGCCAGAATGGATGCCAAATCTGCCTGATCGTAATACCACATCGGAACCATTGGATATCAAAGATTCGATCATTCATACTTCTTGGTATTTTCAGGGTCACTATCACTGTACACACAAAGACTAATAGCCTACGATATCATCTTAGTTCTTAATCAGTGATTCGACCATGGAGTAGAAATAGCCAGGGATGGATTTGCTGGGCAGCATCCGGGGTGTGTGTATTCCTCTCCATCCCCCTTACATCCCATCCTTTGTTCTATTCGTCTTTGTTTGTTTGTTTGTTTGTTTTGGGGGGTGAGGGGGTGGGGGTGGATGAGGGGCGTCTAATTAATGTCGCTGCTGTGCCAATGTATATAAAAAAAAAAATATCACAGTGTTTATGTGTCACAGTGTCTCTGTGACTCCATTCTCTATGTCTCTTTTTCGCTTCAGTGAGGGTTCTGTATGTCACCGTGTCTCTATATGCCTCCGTGTGAATAGGTCATCGTGCCTATATGTCTCCGTGTGAATATGCCACCGTGTCTATGTGTCTCCGTGTAAAAATGTCACCGTGTCTATGTGTCTCCGTGTAAATATGTCACCGTGTCTCTGTGTCTCCGTGTAAATATGTCACAGCGTCTATGTATTGCCATGTCTTTATGCCATCGTGTCAATATGTCACCAAGTGTACATGTCACTTGTATCTAAATGTCACCATGTCAATACATCCCTGTGTCTATGCCTCAACGTGTCTGTATGTCACCGTATCCGTCCTTCACCGTGTCTACGTGTCACCGTGTGGATGTGTCACCGTGTCTGTATGTCACCGTGTCAATGTGTCACCGTAGGCACGGTATAGACACGGTGACATATAGATACGGTTACACATGAACATGTCGACATATTGACATAGAGAGGTGTAGACACGGTGACATATACACACGATGACATATAGACGAGGTGGAATGTAGACGCGGAGACCTTTAAGCAGGGTGTGACAGACATGCTCCCCTAACCGATTTCATTTTCAGGTGAGGGCTTCATTGTCATCTTTCTTCCTTAGAACGGTTGGTTCATCTCCTGGGTCCATTGTCGCCGGATCCCCCGATAGGATTTGATCTTTGGGGATAGGGCTTCCATGTCAGGGTCATCACTGGAAATGTTTCACCTGCCGGGGCTCCAAGGCCCCATTGACCCACCGCTTTAAGTGCCCGCCCCCTCCCCTCACACACACACACACACACACACACACACACACACACACACACACACACACACGCACATGGGCGTGCGCACGCACGCACGCAGACGCATGCACGAAACACGCACGCACGCGCGCGCGTGCACGCGCGTCCCCCCCCCCTCCCCCCCCCCATCTAGATCCACTACCAACCACACAGAGACATTACCCCCATCCCCCACCCCCACCCATTACCCATCCACCCACACAATGACCCAATTTTGATCCTGACTTGCATTTTGATTAGGACACTCACATCTATTTTTTTTTCTGTGCAATCGCTGGAGAGAGAGAGAGAGAGAGAGAGAGAGAGAGAGAGAGAGAGAGAGAGAGAGAGAGAGAGAGAGAGTTAGTTCAAGATGAAGTCCACCTTTTGCGTGCTTTCGTAACTTATATTTATTATGGATCACGTAAATTATTTGATATTTGTTTTCACCTTTACTTATTCCAGTAGCTGAGATATCGGGAACAAGTAAACCTCTTTAATGCGCTGATATTCCCTATTTTTAAGCGCATTTCATTGAGTCACCGCGAACGCAAATAGATCACGTGTCTAAATGTCGCTGCTGGAACAGTGTCATCCAATGGAGCATATGCATGAGATAAATTGGGGCTTTGAATTACTTAAAAAAAAATCAAGAATGCTACGCATCATCAGCGAGGAAAATCGAAAGAAAGAAATGTATGGATCACACACTCAGACACACACACACACACACACACACACACACACACACGCGCGCGCGCGCGCGCGCGCGCGCGCGCGCGCGCGCGTACACCGAGTAGCAAAGCGGCGAGGGATTTTCTGTCCAGTTCGTCCAAAAAAAAAAAAGAAAAAAAAAGGAAAAAAAAGGATGTTCCTTTACATGCCAGAAAGCCTACAGACAGACAACAAGAGGACCGAACTTTTCAGTAACCCGGGCAATGACCTAATGTGTGGGCCTGAATCCATAAGATAAACGATGAACTAGCGTGACAGTTGATGCTTCCTTCCTGTTGTCTGTGTGAAAGAATACGATAGAAAGACACGCACACAATAACAAACAGAAAAATACGGGCGAAAAAAAGGGAAAAAAGCGAAAGGAAAAAAAAAAGGAAAAAAGGCTCTCTCGGGAAAACGTGGACCTCCACAAAAGATCCAATGGGTCATGGATCCGTGCTTAATTTTTCTTTTTTTTTTTCTTTTCAAATTCAGATCCGATCCCGGGATCCACACTGAAATTTCATTGATTCGTTTTTGCGCTCATTCATCTTTTCACAGAGTTACAGTGAAAATCGGGTTGAGTAGTTCTTTGTGCTGTCTTGCTGCGTTGATTCTGGCTCAGTGGGAAATATCTTGTGGATGAATGAATTGTGGATTTGGCCTTTCTTTTGGATTTCACGGCAGACCTTCACCAAAATGTGCCACGCCTTCCTTTAGTCACACTGCATCTGACCACCAAAAAACTCGTTTACGATCTAATCTCGAAATCGGATATAATTTGATGTAAACAGCCACGCGCGTCGGGTAATTACAGCGTGGGGTTCATTTCGCAAAAGAGTATTCATACAGATCTAATGTATAAAGGACCGCTTCCGCTCTCCTGTTCAAACCCAGCTCCATAGACAGAAAACTGTGACGTCATTTGTGGGGCTGCCTGAATTTTTCTGATGTCAGCACAGTCCATGAAGAGAGTTTTTTAAAACGGAGTGTCTGAGGGCGGAAAACGAAGCAAAATCTGGAAAGATAGGGGCTTAGTTACCGTCAAGGACACAGGCAAACAGACAACAATCGTGTCTAGTCCTGTGCTCTGTTTGTGTCCTTGGCGGTAACTAACCCCCTCTCTTTCCAAATTAGTCACAATGAAAATTTCAGGAGAACAATAGATATTATGATCGCTGTTCAATATGCCAACTAGGGTATGTCAGTCATAGAAGATTGCTAGAGGCTAAGTGAGGGCTATAGAGCTTGTCTTTTGTCGGGGATTGTCGAGAATGAGTGTTGCTGCTGAAAGAAAAGGGAAGAGACACAGACTGACGTGGTATGTGTATTACGTTAGGTAGCTTCCTTCCACAAAGTTTGGGAGTGGACGACTTCATCAGAAGAAGTCATTGTCTGTGTTAAAATCGCCTCCTCAACTCAGTCAAGGTATTTTGGAAGTTGATAAATATAAATGTAAGCTTATTACTGATTTTGTATTCCATGTTAAACAATGCCAAGATTTAACTGATTACTTCCCTTATCCTTGATTACAGGTGAAAAAAAAACCTTTGATGAATAGTTACGCTTCATCAGAAACGATTTAAGTGTTCAAGGTTACTGTTTATCAAACACATGCTATGTCCTGTCAAGGTGACAAATTACTGCCAAGCTTAAGAGTGAAACTTTACGAGTGGTACAACAATATTTGCGTTATCCTACTAATACATGAACAGATCAACTGACGTCATTGACAACGTGATCTTGGTGAGGCAATAATAGACACTACTCCTTCCCCCACCCCTCACCTTCCCTCTGTCTGTCTCTCCGCTTTTTGACAGACGATTCCTCCTGTCCATGCCTGTCTGAGCTTCATTGATTATTTCTCTAATGCAAGACATGTGAAGGATATGAAGAACAAGACATTTTATGCTGTCTAGCTTGACAAGACCTGTGTGATGCCAATCTAATTAACCTTTCGATTGTTTGTCACACAGCATGCTTTTTGTTAGTTTGTTTTGTATTTCTTTTTTTTTTTCTCTTTTGTTTTTACTCAACAAACATAGTTATTCTCAACGCAAGTCAAATGTCTCCCTCTCCGCCCCTCTCCTCTAAATCGACACAGTATTTAAACAACAGTTATTGGGCAGCCTTTCCTCCCTCAATGAAATAACCACAGGCCCATAAATCCAAACGAATGCTGTTTACGACGTTTTATCGTATACTGTTCCCGTCTCTTTCAATATTTTCCTTTTCAACAGTTATTGGGATTTGTTACTGATGTATTTGGATGCAAAAAGCTCGTTGAATGTATTCTTACAATGGAAACATTGCGGTATTGATCTTAGTGAATGCCATCCACATCTCTTCATAATCAGCAATGAACCATTCTAGTAAACCATTCTAACTGAATAAATGTTTCATTTGCATACGTGTAAAAGAACTTGATTACAAAAATCGTGTATTTTTTAAAAAAAAAACAACAGAAATAAATTCACAGTAAACACGGCCTACGCAGAAGTATGCACAAAGAAATG
>JADBJO010000066.1:864592-872092 GCA_016801955.1 Conus betulinus
TTACCTGTTTAACAAAATCGTGCAGCATGCGTGCATTCTGAACGGTGAACAGAAAGCCCAGGGAGAACTGTTACTTGAAGGATGTGCAGTTGAAGCAGAGAGAGAGAGAGAGAGAGAGAGAGAGAGAGAGAGAGAGAGAGGGACCGGTTGACGGCTCTGTAGAGAAAGCGAGACTTCAAAAACGCGCATACCTCATAGGTTTTTCCCCGCTTAAAGAAGCAGGGGATGTTTTGTGAAATTGTAAATTGAATGCTACGGCTAGCCCTTAAAGAAGAAGAAATCGTCAGGTAAATGATGATGAAGAAGATTATCTTTTCTTTCCTTCTTTCTGCGTACGCAGGCTGATACTCCTGCGAACACTGCCTGTATAGAAGGTGCATGCTATGTGTTACGTGTCATCCATACCAACGGCCAAACTGGCCTTCTCACCGAAAGTTTGTGATCGGATTTTACGTGTGTGCAAGATGTTGTGCGTGCGTTCACGCACGGAACCTCGGTTTATAGTCTCATTCGAAGGACTGTATGGGGAATGGAGTCAGAACCAATGTTAATTCCGAGGGAAAAATACCCCTGTACCGAAATTGGAACCCGCAACCCCAGGATTACGAGTCCGGCGCTCTACCAACTGAGCTATTCCGGTCCCATGAAGATGATAAGTGAAGAGAAAAGGGATGACAAAATGTTCTTTAGATAAAGAATAATATCTTGATTGATATACATATATATATTTTTTTTCTTCTTCTTTCAGCAACTTTCTCCCCGTACCGGATAGAGTAAGACTATATTCTTTGTAATAGTCCTGTCTTTATTCATTTTGTTATTCTAATATTTTGATCATCATCATTACCATCATCATTATTCCTATCAGTAATACAATCATCATCATCACTACCTCGACTCAAACATTGTCTCCTTGTTGAAGGCCTCGTTTTCAGTCAACGCCCATCTTGCGCTGGAGTGAATGAAGATAAGTGATTGCTCGTTTATTTTCGTTGTCCTGAGTGTTTTGTATCTTGCCCGAAAAAGGCCTAAGAGGTCGAAACGCGACGTGTTTTGTCTTGTGATTCATTATCTTCGTTTTCTTGGCGGTTTGCTTATTAACTACATTTATAATTTGTTTACATTTCCGCCTGCAGTCGCGCCTCACTTTGCAATCATATGTTTTGTGTTGAAAGGGCACAGGCAATGTCGTGATTTGTTTGGGTTTAAACAAATCTTAAATAAATGTCAGCGAACCGCCAGAGAAACGTGGACAAACGAGTCACAAGACAACACACAACGCGTTTCGACCTCTTAGGTCTTCCTCAGGTGAAATAAAGACAGACAAAATAACGAAAATGCACTTAGCTTTGATCGCTTCAGATTGCTTCTGAGTTCAGCGCAAGGAAGGCGTTGAATTACGTTGATTGCGCTGAACTCAGAAGCAATCTGAAGCGATCAAAGCTAAGTGCATTTTCGTTATTTTGTCTGTCTTCTTTATTTCACCTGAGGAAGACCTAAGAGGTCGAAACGCGTTGTGTGTTGTCTTGTGACTCGTTTGTCCACGTTTCTCTGGGCGGTTCGCTGACATTTATTTAAGATTTGTTTAGATTTCCGCCTGCAGTCGTTTCACTTTGCAACTAGATCTTGTTTGGTTTTAGTAAGTCGACGACAGGTCGCAGGGACTGGAAGCAAGCAAAAGAATTGTTATAGTCCTGTAAGAACCAGAAAACTTTGTTTATGGAAATGAGTGTGTGGGTGTGTGTGTGTGTGTGTGTGTGTGTGTGTGTGTGTGTGGTTGTGTGTGTGTGTGTGTGTGTCCCGCTGTATCTGTATTTCTGCTTGTCTGTCTGCCTATCTGTCTGTCCATCGGTACTCTCCCCGCCCCTCTGTCTCTGTCGCTTCTCTCTCTCTCTCTCACTCTCTCTCTCTCTCTCTCTCTCTCTCTCTCTCTCACACACACACACACACACACACACACACACACACACACACACACACACACACACACACACACACACACACACACACACACACACACACACGCACGCACGCACACATACACACACATTCTCTCTCTCCCAATTTCTCTCTCTCTCTCTCTCTCTCTCTCTCTCTCTCTCTCTCTCTCTCCCTCTTTGTTATCAGTTTCTCCCTACTTGACCTTCTCGTACCTAATTTATCAAGTACCAAGTTATTCATAGCTGTAAATACTTTCGAGCGTTTTTTTTTTTTTTAATGTTGTTTAATCTGTTCGAGTTTTTTGAACCTTCGGGTAAAAACAGTACTCTGTTTCCTGACATTTCAAACTCATGCCGTGACAACACACAATCGATACTCACAGAATGATAATGTACCCAGGTGCATGCATCTCTATATCCTGCCCTGATGTAGACGGTCTGATCAACGACGTACTGCATTCCTTCAGATCCTAGATACCGGCATGAGTGGACTGACGTGCATGAGAACATGGTCCACGTGTTGATCAAAGAAACGCTGAGGTCAATGCCAAGGAACGCTGGTGATTAATTCAAAGTAATAAGTTTTTCAACGTCTGATCAAGGTAACAGCCAGGGATCACAGCTTAATTCTGGGATGTCAGGTGTCAGAATGATTTATCAAAGATAAAACCTCGTTCCTTTCCTTGTCTTCTTTTCTGTTTCGTTCTTTTTCTCTTTTTTTTTCTGTCTGTGTTTGTATTTCTGTGTTTCTGTCTTTGTCTGTCTGTCTGTCTGTCTCCCTCTCTCTCTCTCTCTCTCTCTCTCTCTCTCTCTCTCTCTCTCTCTCTCTCTGTGTCTCCGTCTGTCTTTCTGTATGTCTGTCTGTATCTGTCTGTCTGTCTGTCTGTCTGTCTGTCTTCTTCTTCTTCTTCTTCTTCTTCTTCTTCTTCTTTCTTCCTCCTCCTCCTCCTCTCTCCTCCTCCTCCTCCTCCTCCCCTCTTCCTCCTCCCCTCCTCCTCCTCCTCCTTCTTCTTCTTCCTTTTCATCCCCCTCTCTCACCTATCTCTTCCTTACTCTCCGTCTCCTCACGACATTTCGGTCAGTGTGCTACCCCACAGACACTATTTATTAAACTCTCCCGACATTCAGAGCTCATTTTGTTCACATGGCACAACTGGACCTACAGCTAACATATCCATAACAGGTGATACCATCCGGGAGTCTTTACATTTATGAAGTGTACATCATGAGAATTATTTGCGTTGTTATTAACGCTGGTGAAATATAACAAACGGGGTTGAGTGGAAATTGTTTTGATGGTGTAATTATAGCTTATTTCGAATAATCCGAACAGACAATGTGAATAGGAAATAATGGAAGACGAAACGGAAAAATACGGAAGAGAAAAAAAGGAGCGATTAATATACTGTTGTTGCAGTTTCGGTTTAGCTTAGCGACAAGCGACTGTGAATTTAGATTGTGTTGCTGCATACTGCTCAAGCACGTTAGAAAATAGTAATAACAAAACACGAACATGTTCAGCTGATAACCCATACAGCTAGCACCTTTCTAACATCTCCGTCTTGACAAACGTGACAAACCTGCCCAGACACAGATCCACTTTTTTGACTTCCTCGTCGAAGAGTTCTTGCGGTGGTGTAGATGGCAACTCCCCTATTTATAGCCAGTGAGATCCGTCAGCCTGGTTTGGGGCCATTGATTTTTTTTTTTATCGGTCTCTTTTCTTGTGTTTTGCAGGTCAAGCGGGCATCGATCACATCGATTCGATCCAGGATTATGATTTTGTCATGTTCTGCATTGTAGGGTCTACTTGATTTCTCAGACAGGTATAAAATCAAGTGTCTACCATCCGTGCCATTTATCAGTTCGTGCTGATAAATCCGAGATACCTTTAGCCAAACTACTCTACATAGATAATGAAAATACGTGCCAAACAGCTGGAGAACTGTTTCCAACGGAAACATATCACGCCCGATCCTCTGGAAACATGCGCTACACTCACATTCCGACACGGATCATTGTTTTAAGACTCTTGTATGACATGGTCCTTGTGTTGAGTACAACAGACTGAAAAAACACTTGCAGGATCATCACTGGAATATAGTTCTGTAGCAGGTTTGGGAGAAACAGACAACGAAACCAAATACAGCAACGGTTCTGTGTGCTTTGCAGAAAACAAAATGGCCCTCACAAGTGTGGTCATCATTCTGGCGATGGTGAGCGGTCTCTTTGCCACGAGCCAGAGCAGAGGCCATGTTCAAAAACGCTCCGATGACACCAACGCCCTGGAAGCAGTGGTGGATCGACTGGCAACGCAGGTGACGGAACTGAAGGCGCGATTGGGTAAGTTAACTTTACAGGTATTACAACTGTGTTTACATGCTGCCTACAGGCTGGCACCTTGTAAACGATGAACTCCAATTCACGACGATGTGATTTCAAGAGGAATCTCCATAGGACAGGACTGTTAACCAGTCTCCAGTTCACGAGAAGAATTCCGTTTCTTTTCATCCAGATTTTAAAAGGTATTTAGGGTAACCAAAATCAAAATCACTTATCTTCTCATCTTCGGCACAAAGATGGGGCTTGAATTCAACATTAGATAAGAGAAGACAAGTAATTGCTTGTTCTCTTATTTTCTCTGGCCTGAGCGTTGTTTATTTTGCATGAAAAAGCCCTAAGAGATCAATTGTTTTGTCTTGTTAGTCGTTTACCCCCATGCTAATTGTGGAGTTATTTAAAATATCTTTTGAAATTAGTTTCAAATTCCACCTGCAGTTATCTCACTTTGCAACTGACTTTGTTTTTTGTCCAGGCAGGTAAATATCTTATTTAGGCAATCACAGCATACTGTATGACCGATAGAAAAACAAAATCAGCGGGTATATCTACTGCTTAGAAATGTATTTCAGAGACACGTTTTCTTCATAATGAAAAAAGGCTGAGTTTCTTTTCCTTACAAAAACAGCCACAGAGTTTGTGACAAACTGCCCTGTTTTTTTTTTTTTCTGTGTCTGTTTCTGACCTTGAAGATGCATAGCTGGAATATGGCATTATGAAATGTTGTACATCTTTTGACTCAGTAATTTCACAAAGTGAAAATAACTGTTGAAGTACTGACCAAGGCTCGTTATTCTAATTTCTAATGTTCATTCGGTGGGTGGCTTAGTATTTCAAACTAATTACTTTTATGTTTTGAGTTCCGTCTTCAGTCCTTACATTTTGAAACTTTCATTAAGCGTTAGTATGTTACATAACACATAGTTTTGAAAACGGTAAACTAACCTGCTTGGTAGGGCCTGGTTGCCACGCAGACTGAGCAACGTGCACTTAGTGTACGGGTTCAGAATTCGATCCTCTCTAGTGTAGAGGAGACGTTGTCTGTGAGGTCAGCATCAGTGGAATTTTAACCCCCCTCTTAAGTCTTTGGATGAAATGCTAAACCAAAATTATGTGTATCTTCTCATGCATACTGAACAAAACCAGAATCTTTGCGTGTCCATTAGATATATTTTCCATCCTACATACAAGACTCAGGCCATTTTGCGTTGCTGGGATGGACAACACGAAATCGGGAAATGAATATACACTGGTGTGGTGTTTAGACATCATAAACAATTCATGGTGGGATTTAAAACGATCACACAGGCAACATCTGCCAGGAATTAATCTTAGAATACTAGCTGAGGAAGGCCGACAAAGGGAGACATTTAGTAAATTCTTTCGGATCACTTTGATTCGGTTGTGAATTATATTCTTTAATCATGTTCAAATAATTTCAGAGGGTGATTCAAGGCAGTAATAGAAAACATGTTTTGAACGTAATTCAGAATATTGGAAATCTTCTTACAATGATCATCTCATTTTAGGATCATTCCCTGGGGAATGAAGGCAACTCGTTATATGATCAGCTGTTCCTGAAAGCGCTTTCACTTCTCCTGCAGTTTCTTTTTTCTTGGCAGTTTAATCTAAAAAAATGACAGTACTATGTTGTTGCAGTAAAGCCATTAATTACATTCAGATCATTTGTTTAGATAACATTTGTGTTTGTTGAGAACTGTTTTCCTTTAAGGTTCAAAGCACATTATGTCCTTTCTCTGATAGCAGATCGGTCAGCTTTCCCATCAAGAGGAAGAAACTCTAACAAAGGCAGCCTTTGTTAGAGTTTCTTTCTCTTGACGGGGAATTCAGTATGAAAATAAATACAGTTGTTTATTTTTTAATGTTGAACTTCTCCACAGAATTCACCCATTTCTGTCATAAAAGTAATTCTTTCCACGCTCGATTCCTCCGCAAAATTTCTGCCTTACTTACCGTCTCATAGCTTGTTGAGTCACAATTCCAACAATAATGTGTCGTCATCTGACCATTAGCCTGACAATAACAGCTGTGCATCCACTTCAGACCCCGAACACTGTTCCCCATCTGCTTCCTCTGTTGGACTTCAGATGACAAGATCTTAAAATCTTTTCAAAAAAAGAAAGACAGTTCCCATAGTTCAGTGCAAGAGGTGCCCCCATAATAGCACACTCTTTACAGCACAAATCAGACAATGAAGCACAGCTTTAAACAAATGTACGACAGGTGAATCACACTTCACTTCGTCAGCTTGATCTATTTTCAGAGCAAACTGTGATACCAGACTTGACCTTAAATATATATTATTATTATTATCATTATTATGAACACGTATACAGCGCCTATCCTCGGCTAGCAACCACGCTCTAAGCGCTTTACAATCCACACTCGTTTACATCTAGTAGAATCACGCTAGGTATGTGAGTACTACTGCAATTGTTCGTCCATGTCTCTACCAAGCTGAAAGTACAATGGTATTCTTACAAACGCATGATTCAGTTGCAGCTGCAAGCAATACATAACCCTTATAAATCGAATTGACAAGGTGAGTTACAAAACAAAAGACCAATTACTACTATTATATCAAAGAAACAATCGATTCTTGTGCGATAAGCTTTAAACATCTCCAAAGGTTCTACAGCAAGACCATTCAGCCCCGCTGTATCAAAAAATCCAGACGTTGTTAAGCAGAAAGAAAAGAGTAGTACTTGCAGTGGGAAAACCTGTTAGTGACTCTAATAAAAGCATCCATGAAGGTATCTGTGAAAACCTTTAATCGGAATGATATTTGAAGAAAAGCTTGCATTCTCATGGTTTGTTCGCTACCCACTTTCTGTTTGTTTATTTCATTTCATTTTATTTCTTCAGATGCCATGGACCACAGTGTAGCCTTCTCAGCCCAGTTCTCCTCATCCCACCCCACAATCCAAATCTCCAGCCCCTTCAGGTTCGACCAGGTCACCCTCAACATCGGGAACGCTTACAATCCCCAGCTCGGAGTCTTCACTGCCCCTGTCTCTGGAGTCTACCTCTTCTCCCTCCAGATCTTCAACTCCAAGCCCCAGCGACCTCTGGTGGACATCCGCGTGAATGGGAACCCGGCTCACCGCATGGCAGTGACACCACAGACTTGACCAACTCCTTCAACGGGGAAGACAGCGACAGCATGACGGTCATCCTGAATCTGGCTGAGGGGGACAAG
>JADBJO010000066.1:879592-894592 GCA_016801955.1 Conus betulinus
GGAAGAAAACTAAAGAAAAGTTGGATTCAAACTCAGCTCCAAGAGACACATTGAAAGACACAGACAGGTTCCCCGGTGCAAAAGAACATGTCGGGTATGTTCAACAAAATACGTCAATCAATGTAAAAGAAACAAAAGGTGTTTTCATCAACAAAGACATGTAAATCAATGTAAAATAAACAGCTAAGATGTTGGTCGATAAAGAAATATACATCAATATAAAACAACAAGAAGCAATTTGTCGACACAGGTATGTAAATCAAAGTAAAATAGAGCTTGAATTTCAATTGTCGCCATGTTTGCTAGTGACCGAGGTGGGGGTGTCGCTTAAAGGGCGGCAGTGTGTGTAAATCAATTCAGGAAAGGAATGCCTGGATCATCTGTAAACCCGCTCTCCAATCCACCCTTTGTGGCGGATAGTGAAGAGAGAGAGAGAGAGAGAGAGAGAGAGAGAGAGAGAGAGAGAGAGAGAGAGAGAGAGAGAGAGAGAGACAGACAGACAGACAGACAGACAGAGAGAGAGCTATGTGAACAAACCAGACCAGTTCAAATCAGCCTAGCTCCATCGATCCACCTCAATACAAACAAAGCGTTACCTCCCCCTTCTCCAAACCCAAGACCTTCACTTGTTGAAGCCGGTGACTGTGAAGGTGTCGCTGAGATTGCACGCGATTGGTTCCCTACCATGTCAGGGCCAGCGACACTAGGGAAGGAAAAGAAATGTTGAAGTGCTGAGCCGCCACATCAACGCCGTAGAGACTGAAGTACTTGAAGCCTCGACCGATTACGTTTCGGGCTGGACAAGACGAAACAAATAACGCTAATTCAATATATAGTGCATTAATGCGTTAACATTTGCAGGTAAACAAAGCCTCATTGATTAGATAAATAAAGGGGTGGGGTTAGGAGCAGAGGAGCAAGAGAGATGGGAGGAAAACGATGACAATGAAGAACAACTATTAAATCCCTCACTGGCAGTATTGGGAATCCTGGAGTTTCGTATCTGGAACAGCATTGATTGTTTATGTGGACTTGGATCAGCCTTTGTGTTTCCTGGGTGTGAACTTTGTATCGGTCATTGTGGTTGTGGCGGTCTTCTCACGTTGTCTAACAAAGAACACCACCTACAATTTGCGGTGTTTTCAACACCTGGGCAGAAATGTCACAATCCAAGGGACTGTTAAAGCAGGACAGGGAAATATAGGAAAAGGAAACGCAAGAAAGTGATACGAAGGAACGAATTACCAAACGTAGTCATGAATAATCAAAAACAAAGGAATGTACTTACGGCTCTACTTGAAACAAATGAAAGAAAAGTTCATTCAATTCACGTTGCCTTTAGCCCAACCAACCGCAGAGAGCCACATCAGGGCTGTCACCTCGTCGAAAAAAGGTAAGATACTTGGATACGAATACTTTAAAATGTAGCGACCAGTTTTGAACAGAAGTAAATCTGAAAGTATAATGGCCTCAGGCGGAAGTAAAATAAAGAATTAAGGTGAAAAGTATTGAGAGGATAAATGAACGAACAAACACTGAAGAAATGAGATCCACCTATTGAACTTCTTGAGAGAGGACGACGAGAACAACAAATGAAAAAACACAGACATATTGGACTTGTGGAGACAGCACAAGAACAAAAAAACAAACAAACAAAATACGAAAACAAACATACATAGAGGAAAAACGTATGCAGGTTAACAAGCCCCCAATCTCTTCAAAAAGGACTGAACACAAACAGGGGAGCGAGGAGACCAACAGGGAAAAGAATTGGAATGAAAAGAAACGACTTTGAAATACATGTCTAAGATCCTTCACTGACAGCAATGAGACTAACTGAGTTTTGTTTTCTGAATAGATCCATTTGTTCATGCGTGATCGGAGTCGACGTTGGTCTCCCACGTGAGAACTCTTCAGTGTTCACTGTCCACAGCACTGTGGCAATACACATTTGACTCAAAGGCGCCGGTTTCAGTTTCTGCCTGAAACAGTTGAAATGAGATTTTCTCCCCAGAGTCAACGCTTGTTCCGACTGCATCCCCCTCTACATCCTTCAGGAAAAATCTGTAAAAAAAAAAAAAAAAAAAAAAAAAAAAAAAAAGCAAGCTCCTGTGTATGAACGCTTGTATTAAAAACCAAAACCAAGACAGTCCATAACGTTGAGTTCCATTTCATTCGGCGCAGAAGAGTAGATCTTTGTATGACGATGGGATAGATGAGAAATATCGAAAAAAATCATGTACAACAGTAAAGTGTTTAGACATCATCTTGAAAACAAAATGTGGGTTACCCTTTGATGACTGGATAAGAAAATATGTCACATATGCCAACCGTATTGAACCTCTGAGATCTTGCAGAAGAAGAAGAAGAAGAGGAAGAAGAAGAAGAAGTAGAAGAAGAAGAAGAAGAAGAAGAACTGCCTGCCAATATTTCCCCCAATAAACAACCCTCTGATATTTGTTGATGATCAGTTTTCAAGGTATTTGGCAGGAACACACACACGCGCGCGCGCGCGCGCGAGCGCTCACACACACACACACACACACACACACACACACACACACACACACACACACACACACACACACACACACACACACAGAGGCTCGTGCGCAGTGCACATACTCGCCCTCATGTGCACACACTTATACATTCTCTCTCTCTCTCTCTCTGTCTCTGTCTCTGTCTCTGTCTCTCTCTCTCTCTCTCTCTCTCTCTCTCCTCTCTTTCTTTCTCTCTCTCCCTCACATACACCACACACGTGTACTCTCACCCCCCCCCCCCACACGCACACACGCACACACACACACACACACACACACACACACACACACACACACACACACACGCCGCGCGCGCGCACACACACACACACAGACACGGGCACACACACACACACACACACACACACACCACACACACACACACACAGAGACACGGGCACACACACACACACACACACACACACACACACCCTTCAAATCCGTGCTTCCCGTTCCAAACCTACTACACTCAGTGTTACGTGCAGTCTTCTCCCGACCCATTGCACGTGAGAATCGGACCATCTAGCACTCAATAAAGCACCGCTCTCATAGTCAGACGTCGGGAAGTCGAAGCACACTGGCGGTTAACATAAACATCACCCTTATGCTGCTGCTCTTCTTAGTGCACTGTCGTTCTGGTGGGTTTTCAACGTACTGTTGGACACATGCCCTCCCCCCCCCCCCCCCCCCCCACTACCTACCTCTCTCTCTGGGACAGTCACTTCTGTCTGCCACATAACCTTTGGTGTGTGAGTGTGTGTAGACGATAAATCTGAATGTTAGCAATGAACTCTGCATAGGAATGGGGATCACTTTCTTGGAGGTGGGAGGAAAGGGGGTTGGGAGTGGAGGCGGTGGGGGGTGGCGGTGGGGAAGAGAGTAGAAACTAGCTTAGACGGGAGAAGGGGGGGGGGGGGGGGGGGAGGGGAGTCGATTATTTTGACACTGGTGGTTGCGTGGTGGTGGAGGATAAGAGTGGCGTGGAGGTGGAGGTGGTGATGAGGGAGAAGGGGGTGATGAGGATGGTGGAGGTTTTGAATCAGTCAGGCGGGTTTTGGAAGCGTCTCTCGTGCTTTGAGAGAAGGGGAAGAGGGGGGGGGGGGGGGGGGGATGAGATGGGGGAGGAGGAGGGGGAGGTGGGCGGAGGGTAGGGAGGGGTAGTGGCGGGGTGGGTGGGTGAATCGATTGTATTGCGGCGATGTTGTGGGCAGTGATCAATAAGTGAAACTGCAGTCAGGTCATAGGGCTGGTTAGAGCATCTCTGGGTCTTCCCGCTCATGAGGAGAATTTTAAAGAGTGGAACACTCTGGAGAGCACAGGATTGAAAGAGAGAGAGAGAGAGGAGAGAGAGAGGAGAGAGAGAGAGAGAGAGGAGAGGAGAGGGGAGGGAGAGAGGAAGAGAGAGAGAGAGAGGGAGAGGGGGAGGGAGAGAGAGAGAGGGGGAGGAGGGAGGGGAGGAGGGAAGGGAGAGAGAGAGGAGAGAGGGAGAGAGAAAGAGAGGAGAGGAGGGAGAGAGAGAGGAGGGAGAGAAGGGGGGGGAAGGGAAGGGGGGGAGGGGAGAGAGGAGAAGGAGGAGACGAGAGAGAGAGGGAGAGGGAGAAGAGGAGGAGGGAAGAGAGAGAGAGAAAGAGAGAGAGAGAGGAGAGAGAGAGAGAGAGAGAGGGGAGAGAGAGAGAGAGAAAGAGAGAGAGAGTGGGAGGAGAGAGAGAGAGTAAGAGACGAGAGAGAAATGAGAGGAGACAGGGAGGGAGAGAGGAGAACAGGGGGAGAGAGGAGAGAGGGGAGGAGAGAGAGAGAGAGAGAGGGAGAAAGAGAGAGAGAGAGAGAGAGAGAGAGAGAGAGAGAGAGAGAGACAGAGAGACGGAGAGAGAGAGGAGGGAGAGAGAGACGAAGGAGGGAGAGAGGAGAGGGAGAAGTGAGAGAGAGAGAGACGAGAGAGGAGAGAGAGAGAGAGAGGAGAGAGAGAGAGAAGAGAGGGAGGGAATAGGAGAGGGAGAGAGAGAGAAAAAAGAGGAGAGAGAGAGAGTAACAGACAGACGGACAGGGAGAGACAAACTGACAGACAGACAGACAGACAGACAGACAAGGCCTAGAGAGAGAGAGAGAGAGAGAGAGAGAGAGAGAGAGAGAGAGAGAGAGAGAGAGAGAGAGAGAGAGAGAAGAGAGAGAGTAAACATAAATGTATGTCGTCTTGTAAAGGTATGGAGACGTGCGACTGAGACGCTGGTTCGTCGGAATCCCAAGTCAACGCCACAAATTCCAATGCTAGTTCAAATACCACGAGGCCCGTTTAACTACCATAAGAAAAGGGGAGAGCCTAATGAACAAAGGTCTGCAGGACTGCGGTTTTTTTTTTTTTAACGAACCAAACCAGCATTTAAACGTCTCTGAAAACCCCACGAAGTTCCCATTGTGCTTACGTTGCTCTGAAACGTCTGGGGATATCGGCACCCTGACAACCCATAAGCCAGCTCACGTGTTCGTTTTATCGCTCGGGCAGACTGTATGTATATACGTTTTCATTTTTTTTCTTTTTTTTCTTTTTTTTTTGTAACCACTGCGGAATGCACGTAGCTATAATCCGTCTTGGGACAAAATGGAAGTTCCTTCAATGGATTTCGATGATTCAACATTTTTTTTGTGTGGTTATTTTTCTATTCCACGGCTTCTTCCTGATGTGTGAAGAGACACATTCATCAAAAGAAGGGAAAGGAAGGAATAAAGGAAGGAAGGAAGGAAAAAAGGAAGGAAGAGAGGAAGGAAGGAAGGAAGGAAGGAAGGAAGGAAGCAAGAAAGGAAGGAAGGAAGGAAGAAAGGAAGGAAGGAAGGAAGGAAAGAAGGAAGGAAGGAAGGAAGGAAGAAAGAAAGAAAGATAGAAAAAAAAAGAAAGCTGCATCAAAGCAATGTTTCATGGTCAATGTCTGGCAATGTCATGCGATGTAATGCAACGCAGCGGGCGATGATACAACACAATACAATACAACTCAATGCACTCCCCTCATTTTCAAGGTAACTGGGGGCTCCTTCAAACTCACTTGTCTACCCACTACAGGATTATTTCCATTGTTTGTTTGCTTGATTGTTTTTTTTTTTGCTGCTTGTGCTTTATTGCTTTTTTTCTGCTTGAAGAAGACCTTTAGATCGATTATTGTGATTTCAATGTCTGTTATGTTCATTTTGTGGCTCGTTTCTTTCACATTTACTTTATGTTTAGGTTTCCAGCTTGCAGTCATTATGTGTTCAGCTCACAGTAGTGACATTGACTATTATATATTGTTGTGCTGCCTCATGAGTCCAAATCATCTCCTTTTCATTCGTTGTGGATCTTCAAGCATAGGCTTAGATATGTGTGTTTCCGTCGTGTGTGTGTGTGTGTGTGTGTGTGTGTGTGTGTGTGTGTGTGTGTGTGCGTGCGTGCGTGCGTGCGTGCGTGCCTGCGTGCCTGCGTGCGTGCGTGCGTGCGTGCGTGCGTGTGTGCATGCGTGCGTGCGTGTGCGTGTGTGTGTGTGTGTGTGTGTGTGTGTGTGTGTGTGTGGGTTTGTCCGTTGTTCATTCGATTATTTGTTTTGCTATTGTTGTCGTCCTTGATTAAGACCAAAAGGTCGAGGCTCGCTGCTTTGTTTTTTTTTTTTTTTTTTTTTTTTTACATTCTTTGCGGGCTCAGAAGTCTAACATTTGTTTTCACGACTTTTCCGCCTGCAGTCATTACAATTTTAAACATTCTTACTTATTAGCCGCTCATTTTTGCCACATGCCTTATTTTGTACGAATCACATGAATGATGGCAAGATTGTAGCATCAAATCATATGCCAGTGAATGGTAATAAGGATGTGTATGGGGAAGGGTGGCACAAATGCTCATATTGAGTGAAGACATTCTGTTTAGGGGATACTGAGTGTGTAGCAATGACAAAACTTATGGTGTATCATGCTTTTGAAGAAATTCCTGGAAAGCTGTGTAAACATTTAAAAATGCTTGGCATATGCTATGGTCAGTATACAGATCAACAAAAGTATTTCAGAAAACAAAACTTCAGTATGTGCTTGACTGCGCGCGTTTTGCAGCCAGACCAGACCAGACCATCGGAAATGCCAGTAAAATGTGCAGAGGGGAGCTCCAATACAGAATGTGCTTAATGCAGTCTCCTGCCAGGAAGGTCCAACGCTGCAACGGTATCAGTCATTTCCATACTAAGTGGAACGCGTGCGTGTGCAATGGAAAGGTGGCGCTACAGGTTTCTTTGTTCCCTCGGTTTTGTCTGGGAGTGTCTGGGAAGAATCTCCGGTCTTTGACGTGATTGTGTAGGTACCGGCTACAGGGGAGGCTCTCCATTTAAGTAGTCACGGAAGCCACGGTGAACAAAGTGATAGTGGACAGATTGTTGTTTCACGACACAACATCAACAGTCGTGACACAGCCCTAAAACCATTCGCTCAGAGACGTAAACCATATCCTATTTTGCAAAGCTGACTCCGCTGACATTAAAATATTAAGGTAAATGCACGTAGAGATATAAATATGCCAACAAATGAAAGTGAATGCGTCGAAGAATATTGCATTTATGACACAATTGAGATGATACGTCAAAAAAGAAGAATCGTGCCTTATGCAATCCTGTTACAAATTAATCACATTGAAGAGAAAAATTATAATTACCTATATTCCCAGCTACTTATATACTTATAATGTGGAAATGAACAAAAAATGACGATCATCATCATCATCATCATCATCATCATCATGAAGACGATAATAATGTTGATATTAAGACAAATACACGATTTTTTATCACCATCGTCATCATCATCATCATCATCATCATCATCATCATCATCATCATCATCATCACCACCACCACCACCACCACCACCACCTTTAGTAGTAGTAGTAGTAGTAGTAGTAGTAGTAGTAGTAGTAGTAGTGTTATTATTACAGTAATGATGATAATAATCACAACGAAATCAATTTTATGCGCTATTCTAGTGGACAACTACGTATTGCACTTTCACCCGTGATTCACACTTTCATTTGTTCACAAGTAACAGGTAACCTTACATAGAACTTATTGCGCATTCACAAGAGTAAACAGTGTTGCCTGAAACGCTTCCTTCAATGAAAGGTTCTTCTGATGTGTGTTTTGAAAGCAGGCAATGTGAACGATGGAGGGGTACATTTCAAACAGTTGTGACAGTAGAACTAAAGGAATACTCACAAGAAACGACTGAAGATTTTGCTGCAGGATCTTCAGGAGTTTCTGACCAGGAGAGCGAGGAGATAAGTGTTGACCGGTATGCATAGCAAATATTTTAGGATCGAAAGTACCACTAGGCAGTCGCCGTGGTCCTGTGTCTATTTTCACGGACTGTGGCCTGAAAGGCCGTGGGTTTGAGTCCTATCAGGAGCATTTGTTTACTGGGTGTTGTGTGTACTTTGGGCTTAAGCGGGAAGACAAGAACTATACGACAATGTCCGTAAGTTATAAAAGAGATCGATTGATAACACTCACCTTCTTAGCCTGTGTCTACCCAGCCTCCTTTATTTTATTTTATTTTATTTTGTGTGTGTGTGTGTGTGTGTGTGTGTGTGTGTGTGGGGGGGGGGGGGTTGAGTTCTTGTCACGTCAAAATTTATTGTGACGTCCTTGTTGTTTTATCTGCGTCTCCCCGTTCTTTACGTCATTAACACAGCAAAATTTGCGTGTACTGTCGTTTCATGTCACTTGAAAAAGACTCTAAGAGTCGAAACGTTGTGCATTGTTTTTGTTTTTCTTTTTGACCCCTCTTTTTGTTTCGGTCTTTATCACCAATCCTCAAATTATATAGTTGTATAAAAGAGATCCGTTCAGTGTCTCTAACCCCAAACCCCACAGCATCATTTTGATCATGCTGACCTTCACTGGGCATCATGCCCAGTCCCCCATGTTGTGTCCCCTTCATGTCCTACTCCTGTGCTGACCTCAGTTTCGGGTTCCGCCCTGCCTTGGGTTGAGGTCGTTGGTATTGACTAGTTTATGAACACTGTCGTCAGATGATCGTGAAGGCACCTTTCGGAGGAGGGAGAGGCGGGAGTGCTCATCTCATTTTGACTCTGTGACTGAACAATTATTGTCATCGGTAGGGTGCATGATGCGCGGGTGTCCTACCCAGAACAGGCACCATAGAACATGATCAAAGTGTCTCGACAGCACTGCAGTGTATTCTTAGATGGGGTGCTTTCTGGCGACCTCTATTACTCTCTGTGGATGATTGGGGCTTAGACTGCCACACGATGACGGTTAAGCTGAGAATGGTGTAGTCTGAATGTCAGACGTAGGAGAAATGTCATACAGAAATGGGTGATAGGGGGAGGGTGAAGATTCGGGTGGAGAAAAGGACTGGCAAAAATATAGGGAGTGGGTGAAGATTCGGGTGGAGAAAAGGACTGGCAAAAATGGCATCCAAAACAAATCTAAAAGCTAAATCAGAATATACACAGACAGCGAAACAAAGTTACTTCCAGTCGAGCAGTTTGCTTATGTGACAGGAGTGAAACGTTTTCCGGATAGTGTTATTGCTTCTTTTGTAGTTAATTTAGCTCTCCAAGTCTACAGGACAATTTGGTGCTTCTTGGGCGACAAACAGATTTTTTTTTGGCAAATATGGACATAGGGAGAGACTGAGTCCTTGTGACTGGATTGAAGATCTGTCGGTCAGCAAGTGAACACCATTTCAGTAAGCTGCACGGACATGAAGTGTGTGTGTGTGTGTGTGTGTGTGTGTGTGTGTGTGTGTGGTGTGTGTGTGTGTTTGTGTGTGTGTGTGTGTGTGTGTGTGTGTGTGTGTGTGTGTGCGTGTGTGTGTGTGTGTGTGTGTGTGTGTGTGTGTGTGTGTGTGTGTGTGTGTGTGATATAAGTTGTGTCTTCAACACTCCCTCTCTCCCCCGCCTTGTCTTCAACCACACTCCCTGTTCCTCTCCCCTTCTTGTGAAATATAAGTGCAGTCTTCAACTTCTTCTTCCTTCTTCTTCTTCTTTTCTTCTCTCTTCTTCTCTTCTTTCTTCTTCTTCTTCCTTCTTCTGTTCTCTTTCTCCTTCTCTTCTTCTTCTTCTTCTTCTTCTTCTTCTTCTTCTTTTTTTTCCACCCTTCTCATTCCTTTTGTCTTCTTCTTCTTCTTCTTCTTCTTCAGGACATGCTTCCCTACAACATTTTTTTCTCCCCATCCTGAGCAACAATTCCTTTCGTTCCCGGCACTATAGGTTATTGATTAATTAACACACCGCCTCCATCACCACCACCACCACCACCACCACCACCACCAGATCGATCCCCTCCCCCCTTCTGGCGACTTACCCCCTCCACCTTCCCTGCACCCCTACCCCACCACCCTTCCCCCCCTCCCTCTCCCTCTTTGCCCTCTTCCTCTCTCCACCAGCCGAGACTTTTACAACACCCCCTCACTTGATTTAGTCTTTTTTTTTTTTTAATTCCCCCCACGAAGCCTCGATCGCTGCGGCGACGTTATCGAACTCTTCCATGAGAACTGGCACACGTGTGGGTACATGGAAAAGGGCAGCACAGACACCTTTAATTCCATCTTCTATAATTATAGCCACGCAGGAGCCTCTCTCTGATGTGGAGAGAGGGGCGATCCTGTAGAGCATCAGCAAGGATTGAAGGAGACGACCTCAGGGCCTGGTTGAAGGGGTTGAGTGGGTGGTGAGGAGCGGGGTGGGAGGGTGCTGCTTTCAAGCAGTCAATCTTGCCATTCTGAAACACCCTTTCTAGTCCTCAGAGTTCTAGGCGTGCGTGGCGGAGTCTGTTGGGTGCGGTCTCCCTGGATGCTCTTTCCTGGGGGTTTCTGTCATGGAATGATGCAGGACACGTGGGCGGTGTGGACGGTACTTCCAACAGCTCATTGATCCTAGGTATCGATCGAAGATGTCCCGTGCAGATCGACGAGATGCTGTTTTCTTTTTTTTTTTTTTCTGTGAGAGGGGCAGTCTGGCACTGAAACAAGTTATGTGTTAGTGGATCAGGACGGGCAACACACAGGGCTCTGATTTCTGATTTCACACTTTGATGGTCCTCGTGAGTTGCCAAAGGTTTTTCTTTACCCCCCCCCCCCCCCACCTCCCATCCTGCCACCTCCCTCCGATGGGTTTTATTTTAAAGTCTTTTGTGAACTTTTCATCTTATTGCCTGAGCAAACTAGGTGCCTGTTCTTTTGTGTTCAGCCTTTTGTGTTATCATCCTCGAGGAGAGTCCATCTCTAAGGGGATTCAAGTTAAGGCTGTTTTACACAATTCGCAGCCGCCGACTGTCTTGACTTGACCGACAATACTTGGAATATCACACAGTAGAACTGACCACTGAGACTGTCGGTACACACCTTTAACCCCTTGCATCCTTTTTTGGACCCTGAAGCACCAGTCCATATATTTTGCTTGTGTAGATTACTTTTTAAACTTCATTAGAAAAAAAAGTATAATGCGTTCTTCCCATTTCCTGGTCTGTCCTTCGCTGGTTATTTTAGGAGGCCGTTGGAGTCTGTAGGTCTCCCCAATGTGGTGAAAATACCACAGACCCGTAAGTGATATCTTTTCGTTTGTCACCACGGACTGTCCTACACAACCAGCTATGTTCCGCTGACAAGTCTCCTGCAGGAGTCGAAAATCAAAATTTATCTGGATAGGCAGAACCAATCGTTTTGCTCTCAAAGCAGAAGTTTGATGACACTTTAGGCTGACAGTGAAGGGCTGGCAACACACAGGGTTCTGATTTCTGAGCACTTTGATGGTCCTCCTGAGCTGCCAAAGAAGGTTTTTTCTTACCCCCCCCCCCATCCTGCCCTCCTGCTACTTCCGTCTGATGGGTTTTATTTCTATCTTTAAGTTCTGTTGCTTTTCTCCCAGATTCATCCCACCTTTTCCCGTACCAATAATTGCTAATTCACCATCTTTAAGACTGGGAATTTTTTTAAATGTTTTATTGGAAGGTTTTAAAATGTAGAATAGTGCACTTTGGTGCACACTTAAAACATTACAGATTCCTATCATCGTCAACCGGCTGATCCATTTCTTTCTTCAATTCGCTTCTTGTTCCTGAGTATGATTTGCAACGTGTGCGGGTAAATGACCCAAGTAATGTGAGTTATTTGGTCCAGTCATGAAGGAGTTGCTGCTATCTATTTTTTTTTTCTTTCTGCCCTATTAGTGCAGGGGCCCAGACAGTGCCACAGTGAGGGACGGAGGGAAAGAAGGAAATAAACACCGATGGACTGCTAATATTGCATTGGAGAACGTGACGACATATTCTGGCGAACTCTTCTTCAGTACGGTGCTCCAGTGACTCTTCATGAAATAGAGAGAGAGAGAGAGAGAGAGAGAGAGAGAGAGAGAGAGACAGACAGACAGACAGACAGACAGACAGACAGACAGAGACAGAGACAGAGACATAGACAGAGACAAGCAGACAGACAGACAGACAGACGGACAGACAGACAGACAGACAGACAGACAGACAGAGAAGCAGGCATTGCAGCAATAGGTCTCTGTAGTCAATTTCACCACCCAGTGCAAAGATAGGTCATGAGTGAGGTCTAGGGTCTGAATTCTAATGCCAGGTTAGGAGTGCTCCATGCGCCTATAGATTGTGAAGAGTGTCATCGGTAGAACTGTATAAACTTCAGTGAAATGGCTTGCGAATATTTGTGGGTGCAGCAGGCCTTTATGAGAGCTCATGAAAATATTTTTCATGTAGTTCTTGTCATAATACAATTCCAAGCTTGCTTAGAAAAACAGCCACATACTTCGTACAGAGTATTTGCGCATATTCTTGTTGGTGACATGCAGCCACAAGTATATGTTTCCAGGCCTCGGATTTTCTACCATGACCACGGAAGGCAGCAGCGTCTCTCTGTGTCTGTCTCTGTGATTAAACTGTGGGCTGGGGGGCAGGAATAGCCTAGTGGTAGAGCGCCGGATTCGTAATCTTGGGGTTGCGGGTTCGAATCTCCGCTGGGCCGTTTTGGTACATTTTTTTTTTCCCTTGGAGTTAACATTGGTTCTGACTCCATTTCCCAAACAGTCCTTCGAAAGAGACCATAAACCGAGGTTCCGTGTGTAGACGCACGCATATCTTGCACACACGTAAAATCCCCATCACCAACTTTCGGAAGAGAAAGGCCAGTTTGGCCGTTGGTATGGATGACACGTTACACATAGTATGCACCTTCCCCAAAGTTGGAGTATGGCTGCCTTAATGGCGGGATAAAAAAACGGTCCTACACACAAAACTCCACTCCCTTTTTTGGGTAGATGGGATTAATCCTTGCCTGTCTATACAGGGAGCGTCCGCAGGAGTATCAGCCTGCGTATGCAAAACACACACACACACACACACACACACACACACACAAAAAAAAAAAAACTGTGGGTTGAAGCGCATCACATACACACCTGATGCAATGCTATTGATTCTCTACTTGTCAGAAAAACAGTCTCTCATTTCTGACTTATAATATTGAGGGTGTATCGTCAATTTATGACCCCGATGTAAATAATTATATATCTCAGTTTGATTTTGTTGTTTTGACGGAAACGTTTTCAAGAACATTTCCTTCTTTTCTCTTTTTGGATTACGAAGTTTTTCTTTCACCTGGAATTAGATTAACCGATGCTGTTACTGCACGTTTGTCAGGAGGGATTGTGTTTCTTGTAAGAAAGACATATGCCAAACTAGTCAAACAACTTACAGTGGAATATGACCATACTATTGTTCTCCAGCTCTAGATCTTGACGTTCTTTTAATTGGAATTTATTTGCCCCCTGCTAACAGTGTTTATTATGCTGATACCGAGATGATAATGGGGTTTCCTTACTTGAACAATGTCTGATGGATACTTTTGAACAAGCGGGTGATCTTCCAGTGATCATCCTCGGCGATTTAAATGCAAGAACTGGTCGGCTGAACGCACAAGAACTACCCGTATATTTAGGTGACTTGATAAATGAATATACCACCGGTGATGACTGCTTTTCTCGTGTATCAAAAGATTGCTTCACTAATGAATTTGGTCTTTATTTAATTACCATCTGTCAGAATTTTGAGTTGGTTATTCTAAATGGTTTTCTGCCTGGTGATAAAAGCGGTGATTTCACTTATATCGCTCACAATGGTTCAAGTGTTATTGATTATTTTATTTCCTCCCAATCCTTAGTTCCACTGTGCCGTGAATTGAAAGTAACCCCACGGGTAGAATCAAAGCACATGCCTGTTGAATTTGTACTAATGCTTCCCAGTCCGAATCAAGAGACGGTTTCAAAAAGGTTAAAGGTAACCAAATTAAAAGATTTGCATGGGACCCAGCAAAAAAAGGTGATTTTATCAGTGCACTCCAGTCTGACGAGGTCAATTCAACCTTTCATGAAGCAATTGAATTGATTGATGTCAATTTTGAGTGTGCACTGAAGAAACTAAACGAAGGTCTGCTTATGGCTGGTCAAACAATGAGTAAAGAAACTGTCACAGGTAACATCAAGCACAGCAGCCCATGGTTTGACTCTGAGTGCTATGTTAAACGCCGTCAGGTGAGACAAGCATTGAGAACGTACAGTCGGGTGAAAGTTAATAACAACCCCCCAATGCTGTTTCAACTGAGACTTAACTATTCTATAATGAGAAATGAGTATAAAGACTTACTTAGAGACAAGCAGCAGTTATATAGACATCAAGTTTTAAACACACTTAACGAAAACGCCAAAGATTCTAAACGGTTTTGGAGCACTGTAAGGTCTTTAAAAAGTAGTTCTCATGAACCTAACACAATATCCAAGGAAGAATGGTTTCAGCATTTCAAACAAGTCTTTAACGATGAGCTGAATCCTTCTGGTCCTAATTCTCAGGAACTTCAAGCTGAGTATTTTCCTGTTGCTGATAGTAACGTCGATGAACTGGATGTCTGTATAAACTGAAGAGGAAATTCTTGACTCAGTTAAGGCTTTAAAATCAAATAAAGCACCAGGTCCAGACGGACTAATTGGAGAATTTTATAAGTATTGCCCCCCCATTATTCTCTTTTTTTTCCTTAAGAAATTTTTTAAACAAACTCTTTGATTTTGGCATCTTCCCGTCTATGTGGTGCGAAGCTCTGATTCAACCTTTGCACAAAAAGGGTGATATAAACAACCCAGACAACTACAGAGGTATCTCTCTTTTAAACATTAGTTCAAAATATATACTTACATATTAAACAAGCGTTTAACCAAATGGATTGAAGATTATGATGTAATAAACGATGCGCAGGCTGGCTTTAGAAAGAATATAGTACTACTGATCATATATTTACCCTTTTGTCTCTGGTACAAAAGCAACTTTCTAAACACAAGAAATTATATGTTGCTTTTATCGACTTTAAAAGGCTTTCGATTCGGTAGATAGAAACCAGCTCTGGTCAATCTTAAAGAAAAAAGGGTGTAAAG
>JADBJO010000066.1:909592-919592 GCA_016801955.1 Conus betulinus
TCTTAACCACGCATGTTTCATAATCATCATGACTGTTCCGCATCAAAACTATTCTTGAAAGACATAAACCAATCGCACTGGCGATTTCGCTTTATAGCAACACGCTAAACAGCCTCTGAATTCAAAAAAAAAGAATTGCGCTTTAGTCTCCATTCCTAGACTAAGCCACACAGTGCCAACCTATCATTCTATCCAGACTCTCCCATCGGAAGACACCTAGTTACTATTTCTTGTTTGAAATTACAATATTTACATTTCATTTCCCTGACTTGATATTCTCAAGTAAGGGGTTAACTGACCAGTCTAATCCAGTACCCAATGGTTTCTATATGTGCTACAGAAGATACCGAGCGGCTTCGCCTTAAGATAGTTTAATTAAAACATGTACTCGTACCTTCAAGATACGCTTTATTGCTTAGGTACTTATTTTTTCCATAAAAGTATTGAGTACCAATCGCAAGATCTCTGTTGCTTAAATGACCATTAGATCGATTTGTGTACTTCCATAAGAAAGATCTTCGACGGAATTCATTTTTTCATTGTTGTCATCAAATTGCCAGTAACATGTTTTTTTTCATCAATCAGTCGCCATCATATCTTAATCATTATAAAAGTACCTCACAGGGTGTACCAAATATCCTCTACCCCTTTCTGAAAACCGCTACGTTCGCATTACTCTGGTGTACTTTTTATCATCTTCCCTCCCTCTTCCATCACATTGCTGTAATATCTCTTACATAATATTTGCATATGGTCCTTACATATAACACTTGTCAGTGCCGCCTTACGGTAAATCTCTTGGCTGGTGAGACCCATTTACTGGTGAATTGGAACTAGGTCATGTCTCTGGAAAGATGCTTTTTGAGCAACAGATTGAAATTGTGATCAATTAATTAATCATGGCTAAATCAGCACATATAAAGGTTTGAGAGAGAGAGAGAGAGAGAGAGAGAGAGAGAGAGAGAGAGAGAGAGAGAGAGAGAGAGAGAGAGAGAGAGAGAGAGAGAGAGAGAGAGAGAGAGAGAGAGAGAGAGAGAGAGAGAGAGATGCATACTATGCAGATACGTTTTACTTTGAATGAATGTGCTTCCCTAAATTGAGCCAAAACTGGACTGGAGCTTCTCTCTCTCTCTCTCTCTCTCTCTCTCTCTCTCTCTCTCTCTCTCTCTCTCTCTCAATGAACAGAATTGCGATACATTCTCCTGGGAGTACCGATCGATCAGCGACTCTCTCTCTCCTCTCTCTCTCTCTCTCTCTCTCTCTCTCTCTCTCTCTCTCTCTTGAATGTGAACATGAATAAAACTAATGTAGTTGTATTTAGAAAAGGTGGATACTTGGCAGCAAGAGAAAGATGGACTTTCAATGGGGCCGCACTGTCAGTTGTGAATGTATATAAGTATCTTGGAATTTATTTCTCCACAAGACTGAGTTTTTCAGTTGCATGCCAGGATTTGGTGAGCAGGGCTAAAAATGCATGGGTGTGTATTCTAAAGAAACTGTATAGACTGAAATGCAATTCTCTTAGTTTATTTTTGAAACTATTTGACACACAAATTTAACCAGTGGTTATGTACGGCGCTGCGTTATGGGGTCTAGACAATGCTGCTTTTCATTGTGAAAAAATACATTTATTTGCCCTTAACAAATTTTTAGGGGGGTGAAATAAGAACACCAAATGATCTAATATATGGGGAAACAAATCGATATCCAATATATATCAACTCAGTAGTTAAATGCGTTCGATTTTGGCTAAAACTTACTCGAATGGATGAGTCAAGGCTACCACGCAAAGTGTATAGGATGCTGCTAGATTTAGATTCACGCGACAAAAGAACTGGGGTTTCAAACATCCCACTGTAAAACTGTTTACGTTCGGATATGGTTTTGTTTGGACAAATCAAGGTGTAGAAGAAATAAATGCTTTTTTTGTATGATTTTAAGGAAAGATTAATTTCATGTAGATGGCAGGAATGGGATTATCATATTAAGAATAGCGATAGATTTAATGTATACAGAACAGTTTGTACAGTACACCTGACGTGAAAATTAATTTGTTGCTAAATTTACATAGGCATCTGAAAGTTGTCATGACTAAGTTCAGACTCGTGGTAACAGATATTGCTCAGCATACTACCAATATCGATCCCATAACGAGAATGATTTAATGTGCCCACTGTGTGAAAACGGTAAGAGGATGAGGTTCATTTTATCTTATGTTGTCCAGCACTAAATAACTTAAGACAACAATACATTCCTGCAAAGTTTTATAGATTTCCAAATCTGATTCGACTAAGTTTACTTTTGACATGCAAATGTGAAAGAACGGTTAGAAACCTATCAATTTACTTGTACAAAACATTTCAGTTGCGTGAGATTGCCATTTCGTAAAATATTGTTCTGATTTTATAATGTGTATAGAGAAGTTTGTGTGAAATGAGTGTTCAGTTACTTCCCTTCATTAGGGGCAATGGCCTAAATACGAATTAAACATCTCTCTCTCTCTCTCTCTCTCTCTCTCTCTCTCTCTCTCTCTCTCTCTCTCTCTAAATAGGTCACAAGGTTTTTAAATCGTAGTCTATGCTTGCCAGTGAATTTGCATGATGTTTTTTTTCTGACATCAAAACGCAGGGCAAGCAATGTTTCTTGGACTCTGCACTCAGCAGTTGGTTTGACAGCTCTGGTGGATGTGCTGATGTAAGCATTGCTGGTCACGTGATTGCTTTAGCGGACCGTGTGCACTGTCATATAAGGACAAAGACTAGGGTTGTAACAGGCGACAGGCATAGACACACAATGAACTATGTTTCCCTCTCTCTCTCTCTCTCTCTCTCTCTCTCTCTCTCTCTCTCTCTCTCTCTCTCAAATTATAAAAAAACGTGTTTTTATTGTTATGAATGGTGTGCATCTCTTTAAAGATATACACTGGCACTTCGGGCGCATTTATTGTCACTGTGACGGCCAAACATGTGTTATAGAGATGCCCACAATATCAATTGTAAACTAAGTCGTTCATGCCCCCGCCCCCCCACCCCACCCCCACCCCCCCCCCCTCAGACATCATTCATAATTGTATACTTAACACGGGTAATGGCCTATCATTTAATTAAAGTGATATAAAAAACTTGCTGCTTCGCTTTCTTCCCCTTTGTTTTTAATAAAAGCCTGTGAACACTAAATCATTTGCTTCCGGAAGCGAAATCGATATCATGTTATTTGTTGTGTCGAAGTCAGATGCATAACTTATCTTATGTTGTAATAGGGGTAGCGAACGTGACATTCGATTTACTAATCGTTGGATAAGAGAACTGTAATTGCAACGATTAGTCTCTATTCATATACGCTTCATGTATTCCCTCTGATTTAGTTATGTACGACTCTGTCTCGGATTCGGAAACTATGTCCGCTAGTAAAGTCAGATTAGACAAACTTAGAGGAAAAAATACTAAGCCGCCGAACGAAAGACGTAAACAAACAACACGAAGCGTTTCGGTCTCTTTGGTCTTGCTCAGGCAGGACAAACAACAGTCACGACAATGCGATTGAAGAACGAAACTATCTCCCAAACCTGGGCACAAAATGAACGCGGAATAGTTTTCTGGCAAAATTAACCAGAAACCTGTACTGATAAATGTGTGGAATAGGTACGCATGTTCTTCAGTATAGTTGTGCGTCCAAAGGTGTATTCATTGTTGTCAATACCAAAGAACATTGCGATTTGGTCCACTTCAGAAAAACAAACAAAAACAACAACAACAAAATAGAGTGCGGCGGGGGAAGGGGTGGGGGGGGTGGGGTGGGAAGTAGAGGCCGCGGAGAATAAGGGGGATATGAACGGAAGGGAAGAGAAGACGGTTGGTGGGAAAGAAATATCGTAGTGGGAGGAAAGGTGGGTGAGGGTGGGGGGTGAATACTCAGGGGTTCAAGTCTGCACGAACAAAGCACACCCAGAAAGTTTCTTCACATTGTTGTGCTAACAGTTATAATAATGATAAATAATAATAATAACAACAACAACAACAACAACAATAATAATAATAATAATAATAACAATAATAATAATCATTATTATATAACGCCTATCCCCGGCTAGAGACTAAGCTCTAAGCGCTTTACAATCCACACTCATTTATGCAACGGGCTGCCTAGTGCCGACTCAAGAGCTGCTAGCTGGCGCTTTATTTAGTCTTTTCCCGTGTGATCCAGTGAATATCGTTCAATATCGTTCACTCAGTTTCCTTACTTCCTTCATTCTTTCCATATCTCACGCAGGGTGCATGCTATGTGTAACGTGTCATCCATACCACAACAGCCAAACTGGCCTCTTCCGAAAGTTGGTGATGGGATTTTACGTGTGTGCAAGATGTAATGCGTGCGTTCACACACGGAACTCGGTTTATAGTCTCATTCAAATGACTGTACGGGAAATGGGGTCAGAACCAATGTTAACTTCGAGGGAATAATCCCCCCTGTACCGAAACGGCCCGGCGGAGATCCGAACCCGCAAACCCAGAATCACCAAGATTACCAGTCCGGTGTCGTATATAGTACTGTCGCCGTGGGATTGTATCGCAGCGATAGCATTTCACGTGAATTATTGTTGCAGCGACAAAATTTTCTGAAAAAAAGGTCGAAATTTTGCGACAGTTTTTTTTGCGACAGGGTACTGTCAAATATTGTAGTCAGTGAATACTGTCGCTTGTGACACATTTTCACGTGACATCTTACTGCTAGAGTTCCTGTGTGAAATATGGTCGCAGAGTTATCATTTCACAGCGACGATTTTTTTTTCTGCAAAGTGAAAAAACGTCGCCGCCGTTGAGCGTCAAAATATCACAGAAAATAATGCAGCCTGCCGTGGAATAAAAATTGTCGCAAGTGATTTTTTATCATAAATGTTTTTGACGAAAGTCAAATTTTCATTCGTGTGTGTGTGCGTGCGCGCGCGCGCGCGCGCGCGCGCGCGCGCGTGTGTGTGTGTGTGTGTGTGTGTGTGTGTGTGTGCTGTGAAATGTGATTTTTTTTTATCAATATCGTAGGCCGAGGATATTTAGCACAACGAAAGTAGGGGAAGATTGGGTAAGTTAGAACCCCTAAGAAACACAGCCCTACCTCCTTCACTAATTTTACTTCACTCAAGGCTGATTATTTGTAAAGCTTACCATAAGATCTTCGATATAGTACAGCCATGAAATAGCTATCTTTATTTCAAAATGTTCTTTATAAGAAATCATAAAAATTCTTAAAGAAAAGGAAGCCCACTTTAGACATCATTTCGAGTTAAATGGACCAGGGAGTGGTAATTATTGGGCCACGGGTCTATATTAACCGACACGCATTATTCATAAACCCAAACCAGCATTGTTTTATCTGTAGGCCATATAAGATGTGTGAGCTTGTTCGATAATCCATTTGAAGCCACCTAAGGTCTCAACACACTCATAAACTAAACTTAAAGAGTAAATGATTATCCTTAATTGTCAGAACAGGAACACAAACATAGTAGAATCTAAAAGCTAATACAAGCCACATCGCCGAACAGACAGTTTCAGTTGTCTTGCTTTAATTGCAGTGCTTCAAGGACACTTAAAATCATGAATTTACGAACGAGTCAAAGTATCCCGTTTTAGTCACAAGTACCCAAAAGTTATCAGAGGCCATAATGCAGAGCTTCAGGCATCATTTGGTTTTGTGTTACTGCAGTCCTTTTAAGGCATTCAAAGCTCTAAGGAAGCCGTGATTTGAAATTAATTAACATAGTGTTTGGTTGAAGGGATCATCCATTTCTTTTCTAAAGCTTTTATCTAGTTTTATGAAATAAACAACGCAGAAAAAAATGCACAACGTAACGTTCAAAATGGGTTTTTTCTTTCATTACGCTCGTTTTAAGGCACCTAAGGCCTAAATATAATCATGTTCAAAATGTGAAACACAACGCATTAATATAAATGTATATACATTATCTTTTGTTTTGGATGGCTTGTTTTCAAAAAGACAAACGAATTAATGTTCGAAGACAAAAAGAAACATTCAAAGCACCGTCAATATTTGGATATGTTTCTTCTAAACAAGTGGATGCCACACACACGCGCACACGAGCGCGCGGTCGCGCTCGCACACACACACACACACACACACACACACACACACACACACACACGCGCGCGCGCGCGCGCGCACGGGCGCGCACGGGCGCGCGCACGCACACACTGCCGACAAAGCTGGATCTTGAACCTCTGAAGTCTTGCGGTAGAAGACAGAACCGAAGTTTTGAAAAGATGAAGTTCCTTTTGACCAAGATCAAAGACGTGTTCGTTTTGTGATGCCGCGAAGTTAAGAAGTAAAAAGTCACATAGTCCAATAAGGTCGAAGCGGTTAGATAGCCAATAACGCAAAATTCTCAAATATCATTGTCATAATTATTTCTCTTTGTTCGTTGTACACTATTTAGGCCTATTAATAATGAGCAGTCCAAAAGCTGCAACTTGTAATAAGTATACTATAATGCCATGGAACTACTACACATCATTCGAACATTAGAGGAAGAAGGAAATGAGTTTTAATAGCGCGGCTATTATACGATTTCGTGTCTCTCGTTGTCTTCCCATGACTATCCATATGTCTTCCCATGACTATCCATATTAAAATTCACATAGCCCTGTCACCCTATTATGTGATATTATGGGGATAATTATATGATTTGTTCCCTCGGCTTTGACCTCCTCTCAGCCCCATCCATCTCTGACCTATCATACCTCCTTCAACGGTTTGTGTCCCTCCTGTACTGTAAGGGAGTGCATGAAAAAGGAAGTATATGTGTGTGAGTTTGTGTGCGTGTGTGCCCACGCATGCGTGTATACGTACGTGTGTGCGTAGTCTATCTGTCTGTCTGTCTGTCTGTCTGTCTGTCTGTCTGTCTCTCTCTCTCTCTTTCTGTTTCTTATACACACACACACACACACACACACACACACACACACACACACACACACACACACACATTTCATTATATTGTATATTTCTGATTTCTACATATGCATTGCTTCGCGTTTCTCTTCTTTTTTCATTATCGTAATTGATATTTATGTGTTTTTTTGTGAGGGCAGGGTAAAAAAAAACTGTAAAGCTTATTCTTTAACCCTCAATAAAGATAATGTTGACTTGACTTGACTTGACTTCACACACACACACACACACACACACACACACATACACACACACACACACACACACACACACACACACACACACGTACACGTGCAACGCGTAAACGCGCATGCGCGGGCATACACAAACAAACTCAGACACGCACATACACATCTACAGAGAGATAATTGTGTAACTTGCAGAGTTTGTGGGGAGAAGTCTTAGGGGTCTATTCAACTGTCAAGGGGAAAGAGGATCGTCCCACGAGAAGATGTTCAGAGTGGATGGCGTATGTAAAGTGATAGCTGACACAGGGGTGTCCTAGGAGAGAGAGAGAGAGAGAGAGAGAGAGAGAGAGAGAGAGAGAGAGAGAGAGAGAGAGAGAGAGAGAGAGAGAGAGATATGAGAGAGAGAGAGAGAGAGAGAGAGAGAGAGAGAGAGAGAGAGAATATGAGAGACAGAGAGATTGCGTGATTATGGACAAATGAATCACAAATTTATTTGAGCATGAATGCACTTGTTTCAGGGTACACACACACACACACACACACACACACACACACACACACACACACACACACCACACACACACACAACGTCGCGTCGCGCTCTCTCCACATACACGCGCACATGCTTGCACGTCCACAGAGAGAGAGAGAGAGAGAGAGAGAGAGAGAGAGAGAGAGAGAGAGAGAGAGAGAGAGAGAGAGAGAGGGGGGGGGATGGGGGGGAAAGGCAGAGACCAACTGACAGACAATTTGATGGACAGAGTGAAACTAAAGAGAGTCAAACAGATAGAGGGAAGGTGTTACATAGAGAGAATGAGCGAGAAAAACAAATAGAGACAGAAAGAAAGACCGACAGTCAAGCAGACACAAATAAAATCAATGACAGCAGACACAAATAAAATCAATGACAGAAAGACAATGGGGCAACTGATACGTAAAACCATGAGAGAGGGAGGTGAGGGTAGAGTTGGGGCAGAGACCGAACATGTCTTCGACGTCGTTTTGTTTGTTTGTTTGTTTTATATGAAATGCTGTCTCAGAGCGACAACTTTTCTACGGCAGCATTTTTTTTCATCAATGCTGTCGCTGCGACATGATTTTATTTTTTAGGCAATGACACGATTTTATGGACATTTGTCATGAAATGTTTATGACATAAAGTCGCTCAGCGATAGTTTTTCATGAACCAGTTGCAGTATTCCCGGGAAATACTGTCGCTGCGACACGATTTTATGAGCGACAGTATTATATACGACACCGGTGCTTTGCCACTGGGCGATTCCGGCCTCAGTTAATCCCATGGTATGAGTATTGTTTCTTCTGATTAGTGGGCCTAAGACTCCACAGTCTGTCAGCATCATTGGCAAATGGACTGCACCCGGTGGGAGCCAGCCACAGCTTAATACTTTGAACATGGTTGCACTACACCGCCTGATGAGTCGGCGTCCTAGAAAAGAACGGCGAGCTGATTAGTCTGGGGGGGTTGATTTGTCTTCTTTTCTATCGGTCCACATTGTCCCGTGTCTTCTGTGTCCCATCCCTAGCCTTTGCCGTGGTACTAAAAAAAATAAAAGAAGAGAGAGAGAGAGAGAGAGAGAGAGAGAGAGAGAGAGAGAGAGAGAGAGAGAGAGATTGAGACAGACAGACAGACAGACAGTCTGACTGACAGACAGGCAGACACACAGACAGAGCAAAACAAAACAGACAGAGTACAGAGAGGTAAGAGAGAGAGAGAGAGAGAGAGAGAGAGAGAGAGAGAGAGAGAGAGAGAGAGAGAGAGAGAGAGAGAGAGAGAGAGAGAGAACGTCGCTTGTCGACCAGTGACCCTCTGGAGGAACAAAGAAGTGTCTTCTGTGTCCATCCCTAGCCTTTGCCGTGGTACTAAAAAAAAATAAAAGAGAGAGAGAGAGAGAGAGAGAGAGAGAGAGAGAGAGAGAGAGAGAGAGAGAGAGAGAGAGAGAGAGAGATTGAGACAGACAGACAGACAGACAGTCTGACTGACAGACAGGCAGACACACAGACAGAGCAAAAACAGACAGACAGACAGAGTAAGGTCAGAGAGAGAGAGAGAGAGAGAGAGAGAGAGAGAGAGAGAGAGAGAGAGAGAGAGAGAGAGAGAGAGAGAGAGAACGTCGCTTGTCGACCAGTGACCCTCTGGAGGAACAAAGAAGTCTGTGATGGCCGGAGTGAATGTGGCCCCAAATGCTTTATCCCGTTGCTGCCAGTCTGTAGGAGGTCCTCGTGACAGGAAGAAAACTTCCATGAGAGAGGGGGCAGGATAGGTCAAAGTAGAGGGTAGGGCGGCGAAGGTCGAATGGATCTCTAAATCAATAAGAAAGACAGCAAAACAACAATCTGTTGAATACTCAGTGTTGATCCTGTGGTCGTGGCTATGATAAAAGACAGTTCCTTTTTCTGGTCAGAGGTACACATCTCAGATTCTCTGACGAGCAGTCATAATTCTAGGGCCAGTTTTTGAATTACGTCTAATGCTGGGGGCCAACACATGGCCTTAATAGAGAACTTCGTTATTTTGGGCTTCTCTGTCTTCGTATGGTTCTAGATACCAGTGAAAGTGAAGGCGGTAATAGTGGTGTTGGTGGCAGTAGTGGTAGTAGTGTTTTGTATGTATGTATGGGAGTTGGGGTGGGGGTAGTGACATGTTTTCTCTAGGAACAACTACGTTGCCTTCCATGGTGCCAGCTTTTTGTGTTCTGTGAATGGGAGCTCGGTTTATTGTCTGATCTGAAATAAGCAATACCATCACCACACAGAAGCGTAGTTTATAGTCTGATACGATACACTAGCGGAAATACCACTACACGGAAACTCAGTGTAATGTTTAATAC
>JADBJO010000066.1:927092-932092 GCA_016801955.1 Conus betulinus
CTTATATTGCAAAAAGCCCGAAATCAATATTTAAACCGTGCACACTCGCTTTGCTTTCCTTTCCTATTTACATTTCAAGATCAGAATTAGGTGAGTTTCTGAATTCGCTTTTGCACACGCATTCCTACTTTCTGTGTGGCAGAGATGCAAGGCATACATGAGAGAGAGAGAGAGAGAGAGAGAGGAGCTGAGAGAGAGAGAGAGAGAGAGAGAGAGAGAGAGTTCTCAACTTTTCCACGTTAGACTTAAGAGAGGAAAAAAAAAGTTTCGGCTTGAGCTCAAACTTGCGTATATTTCAACTGAATTCTTAAATTCTAAACATATATTTGCAGATCGTAGGAGAAAGATCTAAAAAGAGAGATTTCACAAGAGAGAGTTCTATTGACCTTTACGTCTGACGTCTGTTTGTAACCAAGTTTCTCGTGGTCAGCGTCGCGTGCTGTCACGTGACACATACGACATTCGAAAGGAAAGTTCAAAGCACATTCGCGGGTAAATTACTGTTGTGTCGCCAAACGCAAATCCCATAGTATTCTGATCGTAAAAAGCCAAACCAAACCATAAACAAAGCAAAAAAAAAAATAAATAAATAAAAATAAAAAAAAACAAACAAACAACAAACAAAAAAAAACAAAAAAAAAAAAAACAAATCAAAACCAAAAAAAACAAACAAAAACCCAAGCAAACAAACAAACAAAACAAAACTCACAAAACAACACAAAAAACAACCAACCAAAAAAAAAAACACTAGCTATTGGTTATTTGTTAGAATGATGTAGAATTCAGTTCGATAAAAAAAAACAAAGCAAAACGGTGGAAACAATTCAAAAGACCAATCACGCAAGTAGACACGAATAGAAACAGAATAAAGTACCTACGCATGTAAATAAGGCTGTCGACGCATATCTCAAATTCTGGTAACTTCTTTGAGGTTCTCCCCCCTCCCACACACACACACAACACACACACACACACCGTCTATTTTAGCACTGAGTTCCTAGGATGCTGGAATATCTGTTTGAGAATATAGTGGTAGTTATTGTTAAGGAAACTGAATGTGAGATTCAAGAACAGTGCAATCGAAAATTTCAGGTAACAAATAGGCTGTCAAAAAGAAGTAGACGACCAATTTCTCTGAATTCTGTTTTTGAAATTCCCAGAATTCGCTACAGTTCCAGCTCAACAGACTGTTTCAAGTATTACAGCCCGTTCACTCTGAAATTGGCTTCAACTTACCAAAAGAGCCGTGTCGTTAGGTAGAATGTAATAAATTGCGCGTTTGTCGTTCCTAATACGTTTGAAACGTGCACAGGCAGAGTGAAGGGAGGAGCGTGCTGTGTAGTCCATTCTAAGATGGGAGACGTCTGCGCACGAATCCCAACTTGCAAGTCTCAAAGTTTGTGACTGTTACGTTGGTGCTCCCAACAGTTTGGCGTGGTGGCTTCACGTTGTGTTGACGGGAAACCACATGTTATTCAACAAACTGTGTTTGCAGTTGCTTTTTGAAGTGAGTTTGTTCGCGCGCAAACCAGAAAAACAGAACGTTAGTGAGAGACTGCGCTGCATTTCCAACACGTGGGTAAGTCTCGTCGACAATGTTTCTTTTACGTTCTCCCTCCCCCCCCCCCACACACACCACACACACACACAACCTCTCCACCCCCAACTTTCCAGTCTCTTTCTTCCGTCTGTTACGATATTTTCTTCTTTTCATGGCAACTACTGCTCAAGTCGGTTTTAGTGAATATATGTCATCTTACAAACAAGCTTCGTCGCTTTGTTATCGTTTGTGTGTGCATTTCCAATGAACATAAACTCCCAAAAATTTGGAGACAGTAGAAAAATTTGGTGTGTGTGTGTGGGAGGGGGGCGTGGGTGCTTGCAGAAGGACTTGGGGATGAGGGTGTAGGTGGATATGTTTCCTTCATGAAAAGGAGTGGGGGGAGGGGGTGGGGTGGGGTTGGATTGAAAATGGAAATCTCGCTACGCTCTAATAGAGCTGAGTCTGAATCAACGGTTCAAAAATACTCCATTACTAACAATACTAGGCCATGTCGGACCGGGGCCAATCGGAAGGGGGCATGTGTAGATCTGTATGTCACGTGTCTGTGTGTCAGCGGATCTGTATGTCACGTGTCTGTGTGTCAGCGGATCTGCATATCACGTGTCTGTGTGTCAGCGGATCTGTATGTCACGTGTCTGTGTGTCAGCGGATCTGTGTGTCACTGTCTCTGTAGGTCACAGTGTTTGTATGTCAAAACTCAACCCTAACCCAACCCCAGCCTCGACCAAACGCTCACCGTAACCTTACTCCTGTTACACACACACACACACACACACACACTGTGAGGTATAGATAGAATCACATTACATGCTGAAATAGCGACATGGTGACACACAGACATAGGCCTATATAGACACGTTAACATACAGAGCTGACTCCCCATAGAACTAGAACAAGGTCTCCCCATTTAATGACTCCCCCCCCCCCCCCCCCCCCCCTCCCCTCCACCCAGTCCTGCATGCATTTAAAAAAAAAAAAAAAAACCCGCAAAAAAATTTCTCAGAGAGTGTGAAATGAAGTATCTAAAAAAATGAGCGGGTTTAGGAACGTGTTGAATATTCGCAAGCGAGTGCATTATGTCTGCTTGGTCATCGTCTGCTTATTCTTTGTCTCGGACTCTTCCGAGTGACGGAGTCGGCGAGAGCGACTTGCCGTACACACACAGTTGTGCCCGGCAAGGTTGTGACTTAAAAAAAAAATTATTAACAGCGTGGTAGGCCTGTTAGCCCACTGCGGTGGTGGGCAGGTTCACCGCTGAATGCAAGCTCCACTTTGCTTTCTTTTGCACAACGACTGTGAACACTGAAGCGTCGAACGTGCTGGTTCGGGAGAATTTCATTTCACCGGCGCGCGCGGTGGAACACACACACACACACACACACACAGAGGTTTGAAACGGAGTAGTCAACCAGTTCAGTTCCCCTAGCCTGAATATTGGGAAAACTCTTTTGCTTTTGATTTTGGGTGTTGTAACGAAAACTTGAAAAAAAAAAATCTGAATTCGTCATTTAGAAGAGCAGGCCTTTGTGTGCCGGCGGATACGATTGAAAAAGCAAAAAACAAACAAACAAACAAACAAACAAACACATGCACAATAGTAAAGCGAAGAAGATTGCGTGTGACCAGACCCACGTTCTTGCAAATCAGTATGACCTTCTTCAGTCAGGACGAAGATATCGATCGGTTAAATGCAGAGGTGTCAGATTTAAACAAAGTTTTATTCCCCTGTCCATTGATTTTATGAACCGAGGAGATGTTTAATTGAAATCCAAATTCCTTTATATGAATGTATGTCACATGTGAGAAAATGGGTAATGTGACAAATTATTGTTTATTTGCTGTGAATGTGTGTGCGACCACAAATTAATTAATTTCTCAAATTGAGATAATAAAGTTGACTTGAATCTTTGAAGTTCTGAATTGGCAGTCTTCACAAGAAGCAGGAGAAGCGAGTGGAACAAAACTTTAGAGAAAAAGAAAATGTGCTTGTTACCGAATCGGACAACTTTTTGAAAATCTCCTGTCTTTAGTAGACATTAGTACACTTTCAGATTACAGACTTTTGGTTTAAATTGTTTAAAAAGCTAGCTAGTTTTATTTTATTTATTTGTTTATGTTTATTTTTTTTTTGCTTCTTTCGACGTATAAGGAAACATTTTTTTTTTATCAAGTTATTTCTTTTTATATATTTTTTTTCATTAAAAATTTTCAACAGTTTGAAGACGCACTGTGGTATATTTGATCATGTCGAATAAAGTGTCGATTGCGAAGAAGATATCAAAACACCATATTTCCATGGGGTTATGGCGTAATATAAGGTTTTGATATACATTTATTTAAATAATCCTTATTGTCATAGCTATGAGCAGTAGATAGTTTGCAAGTCCAAATACATTTTCAGTTTACCCATATTCAGAAGCTGTGGTCAGAGTAAACTAGGTTTACAATGAATTTTGAATTTGCATGTTACAGTTTGAATGATATTGCATGATACAGATTACTTATTGTTCCAATTAGGTTACAAACGTTTTCTTTTGCGCGCGCATGTATGTGTGTGTGTGTGTGTGTGTGTGTGTGTGTGTGTGTGTGTGTGTGAGAGAGAGAGAGAGAGAGAGAGAGAGAGAGAGAGAGAGAGAGAGAGAGAATTTATGTGTATGTGTTAAATAATGCTTAGAGTACCTTTTAATGCAAATTATATGAAACTGAACATTAAAAAGCAATAGAAACTTTACAGACACTAACATTCAGACATAGAGTAGCAGTGTTGGGAGTCAGAGATTCTTACCCAAAAATTGAGCCGGGAGTTAAGGACCGTTTTGAATTGCTGTCTTGGGGATGGGGGTAGGGGTGGGGGTGGGGGTTCCTTGGAACCCATATGGACAACAGCCGTGGGCAGCCTAGTGGAACGCAGTGGACTCGGTTCAATTAGGGTCGTTCCATTAGGATCCTGTTCTGTTAGAGGCCATTTCTGTCAACATCCCCTCAGCCTGTCTGTCTCTCTGACCCTAAATATTTACGAGTGTGTAGGTATTCTCCACAGCAAGACTTATGCACAAAAAGAGTAAGTGTGAAGAGTTTCCGGACAAATGACGATAGGTACATTCATCAGTTAACCATGCCATGCCCAAACATGACCAATACCAATCAAGCCTGGTCCACAGTGGCAGTACAGAAAGTCACTGGAAAATTTTTGCTCTCATTTTTTAAAAGAAATTGAATTTTCCAAAGTGGACACTGTTCCGACGGCGTGCATATTTTTTTTTCAAAGAATCCAGTGCTTTGAAGACATTTGTTCTTTGCATTTTTTGGGACGCACATAATTGTTCAAAGACGATAGTGCTTCTACGATATACATGCTACGGTCTTCAAAATCACCAGTATCAGTAAGACGAATGTCATACGGTTTTCAAAGAATACAGTGTTCCGGTGACACGCT
>JADBJO010000066.1:937092-954592 GCA_016801955.1 Conus betulinus
TCTTGTCAAGAATGTCACAAAACGTTCTGTTTAGATCATCTATTCCTTACTCACAACTGAAACCCAAAGTTCATGATTCATACAACGGAAACCCAGAGTTCATGATTATGTGAGAGATCGCTAGAGAGAGGACAGGGTAGACTTTTAAATCGTATCAGTTTGTTTGAAAAAAAAATGTGTCAACGCCGTTTTGTTTTCCTTTTCCCCTTTTCAGTACATGAATAGAATCGTTGTTGATTATGCAACAGCTATGTTATGGCTCCATTGTTTGGATGGACTCAATGGAAATGTATCAAATTGAATTGTACGAACTAAATTGCAACTAGGAACAGAGTGTGCGTGAATAGATGGGGGTTTAAGATGGGCGTTTTCTGTCTTGTAGGCATTTTAAGCAATGAGGTGGCTGACCATTTTGCTGAGTATGCCAGGACAACAAACAACAAACGAAACCTGTCCATATTACCTGTCCCCTACAGACATTTAAAAACCGAAAGTGCACAGAGGATTTGATCTGATGTTGAAGGCATTTTCGGTATGTTTGGAAGAATTCCTTAGGTTGCGTTTTTGGGAGAATGGTTGGGCCAGGGGACGAGGGATGGAATGCGGGGATAGAATGGGGGTGGGGATGCATTCCACACCATCCTGGTATACATTTTGTATGTAGAGCCAGGAGCATCATACCTCTAGAAGCGTTGGCTAACACTTTCGTTAAACCTGAATGTGTTCGGGAATCTGAGAACCCTGCCTGTAAGCGTATTGTGACCCGAAGTGCCGTACCAGTTCTGAAGAAAATCTGAGGACCTTTTCGTCTTTGCGAACATCATAAGCATTTGCTTGTTGTTGCTTCAGTTCAATAGTTTGTTTATGCACACATCTTTTCAATAAAGAAATTCTTTAAAAAAATCGTATTCTTCTCTATTTGAACAGTGCAGACATAGACCTTGGAAAGAGTGTCTCATCCAGACGTCCTGACGATCATCCATGGACATTCCACACTGCAGAGGTCCGCTTTGATTTGGCCTCTCTTATCGCAAAGACTCCACCGGCTCTCTGGTGTGCAACACTTTTCACCGAACTGTGCTGTGAATTTCCGTTCTTTCAAAGAACATTTACCGATCATTCCATGCCGATCATTCCAAACCGATCATTCTATACTGATCATTCCATTTCTGACGACAGATTTACCTCTGCTGCGTGTTTTCCATCAGCTCCCTCTCAGTCTCAGAAATGTCCTACACACATCCCCACAGACAGCTCTGTCTCTACACTGCTGAGCTCACAGCGTTGGTCCTGGCATTTCAGTGGTCTCTGAATAACAGCATAAAGACTTCCTCATCCCCTTGGACTCATTTTCGGTTTTGGAGGCGATCACTGGCCGTAGCTTTAAGCACCCTCAACATCTGAATTTGTCTAAACCGTACACATTTCTGAATCTGATGGTGACAAGCATAGTTTTTGCTTCGGTGTCCGGTCACGTCAGCATACCAGCCAGCAAGACGGTTGATTAACTTGCCTAGAAGCATCCAGTATTCTTCATGCCATCACACTAATCTAAAATTTGAATCTCAGACTGATGTCAGAGACCTCTGCCAAGGAGACTGGAATACACAGGCTGACAAGTAACTCTTTCGAATCCGTTCAGATCTTCAAGAGTTTTGAATATGTTCCTCAGCTTGCTGTAAAGAAAGAAACAGTTTGCACACAGGCTATTCATTTTACACCCACTCGTATCTTGTTGCAAGGTGAAGAGGCTTCGTGCTGAGTTTCATGTGATGCACAACTCTTTATGAAATATGTTCCTGTACAGTGTTATGACGTAAACCATTTCAGACATATTTTACCGTAGACTCCCTGAAGAACTTGGTCAGAGATGTCCTACCCCATGTGATTTTTACTCCTGTAAAACACGCACATTTTTCTTCTACGATTTTATGGAAGAAGGGTTTAAAGCAAGATACGTTTTTTTTTTCAATCTGTGTGTGTGTGTGTGTGTGTGTGTGTGTGTGTGTGTGTGTGTGTGTGTGTGTGTGCAGTCTATACAGAACATGAGTGCGTCGAGTTTACGGCCCTGATATAACCCTGTGCGGCTGTCTGATCTATGAAGAACAAGAACTGAACAACAATTCTTCTTTTTTCTAGTTATTTCCCTTTCTGAACAGACATGCATGAAATCGACTTTGGCATCACGGCTGCACTCATATGGTCCCTTATGGTCGGCTGGGCTTTAAAGAAGGTGAATCGAATTAACATTGGAAGCCTGTGTGTGTGTGTGTGTGTGTGTGTGTGTGTGTGTGTGTGTGTGTGTGTGTGTGTGTATGGAGGGGGGGGGGGTCCCTTGAAGCAACACACCGGCCACTCTTTTCACATATTTCTCTTTGAAAAAGGCGAAGATGCTCTGGGGTGCATACCATGTAACGAGCATCTCTCAATGAAAATATGAGCTCACGCTGGATGGTTACTTTAGTTACAATCGACAATCGAGATGAAAACTCAAAAGCAGATTCCATGAAAGCCTTGTTGAAGAATGTTCAAGCAGTTGCAATGGTCTAAGTTTATTAAAGAGATGAAAATATCTTGTTCGAATTTTTTTTTCGAAAAATCGCCCTTGTTGGAAGGCATTCTGTGTAAGTTTAAAAGAAACTGGTGTGTTAAAATCTTAGTTTAGTTAATAAGCACGCATGGAATCGATTTTGGAAGAATCTTGCCTGCTCAAACATTCCGCCTCCTTCTATTCTATTCGATTTAAAACGAGGATGTATGGAATCGATTCTGAATATACGACAACCCAATTATAACAGCTGGGATATGGTCATTTGCCGTCGGCTGGGCTATATAAACAGCATGGATGAAATTGAATTCTGCCGTCTTAGTTTTTTTTTTAATATAGTTTTATACAGACGTATCGAATCGACCTGGATAATGCAGCTGCCCTGTTATGGCCCCATGTGGTCAACTGGATATAATGGTGAACGGAAATGGATTTGAAAGCTTTGTGTGTGTGTGTGTGTGTGTGTGTGTGTGTGTGTGTGTGTGTGTGTGTGTGTAGGGGGATATGTTTTCCCCGCAGACAACAGACAGGCCACTCTTTTTACATACATTCATATCTTTAAAAGATGAACTGCTCCATGGTGCACACCATGTAATAAGCATTCCTTCGATGGAAACATGTATTTGAAGGACGCATAGTGTTCAGGACTATGCGACAATTTGTGTTTTTGAGCGAAGGTGGTAATAATTGAGAAATGGTGTTGCTGGAGTTAGAGTAAAGAGTGCCGTGAGTGAAAGATTGCGGGTGCAGATTAATGACAAGAGCGTGTGAAGAGGTGAGAGTTGGTAGCGGGCGAAAATATGTGTGTGTGTGTGTGTGTGTGTGTGTGTGTGTGTGAAAGCACAGAGACGGAGAATGGACTGAGGTGCATGTGAAGGGGTGATGATGGGGTTTTTTGGTTACAGTGTTGTGTGTGAGGTGGCCAAGGCGATACTTGGTGAGTGTGGCCGAAGGGAAGAGGGCCAGGACTTGATGAGTGAGTATGGCCGAAGGGAAGAGGGCCAGGACTTAATGAGTGTGGCCGAAGGGAAGACGGCCAGACTGAATGAGTTGCCATGGTCAGTAGTGAGGATGTGGACTTTGTGAGACTGTGTGTGTTAGAGAGAACAGCCAGGGGACCAATGAAAGTGTGCGTGAAGGGGAATACCCCGGGTTTTGGGTGAAAGTGTGTGTGAAGTGTGAAGGGATGTTGACCAGCTTTGTGTGGGAGTAACGGTGTGTGCAGCAGTCGGTGTGAAAGTGTTGGTAATGGAATGAGAGTCTGGGACTTAGTGAGAGTGTGTAAACAGGTTTGAGTAGGAAACTGGTGCTCTCAGTTACGTCGGCAATCGAGGCGATGATGGAAACGGATAAGCTCCCTGAAAGAACGAGGTCAAAGTCCTGATATGATCGTTTGCGATCAGCTGGGCTATAAGCAACATTTCATATAATTATATACATACATACATATATACATCTCATCTCTCTCTCTCTCTCTCTCTCTCTCTCTCTCTCTATATATATATATATATATATATATATATATATATATATGATCTCGTTCAAATGTTGAAAAAGTTTGTATGATACATCCGCTTCACGGACCTGTAACCAAATCTTCATATTTATTTGGTGTAAGAAAAACCGCGAGAAGAAGACTGAAGCCAATGTTAAAGAAAGACTTTTCAGTGTGTCTGAAAGAATCTCGCCCATTCAGGCATTTCGCCGCTTATTTCTTATTCTTCCTTTCTTTCTTTCTGCTTCAATTCAATGAAGTATGGGATCGACCATGTGACAGCCCTGTTATGACCTCCAGAGGACAGGTGGGCTATAAAGAACATGAATCGAATTTTATGGCATCGATGGCCGAAGTGTGTATACGAGTGGATGAGGAAAGGAACTGGCTTCCAGTCATTTTAGCTTTCTAGGCAATGAGGTAAGTGGGTACATTTGCAAGAATACAAGAAATAGAAAGCAACATTCTCCAGATCGTCATTCTACCCTCCACATAGGTGTAACCCACAAATGTACCGGTTTGTGTCATATTGAAGACGTCCAGGCAAAAGGATTTGATCCCATTTTAAGTGTTTTCAGTACATGTGAAAGATATCGATCATTGACGCTTTTGTTTTTTCAAAACCAAACGCGAATTGAATCACTTTGAACGATGTGATAGCACTTTTATTGTCTCCATGAGTGAATTTGGCTTAAAAAAGATCAACTGAATAGAATTGACGGAGTGTGTTGTAGGGACATCTGTGCAGACTGGGTGTTCTCCCTCATATTGGCATTCTCAGTTACAAGGAGGGTGCCTTTTCTTGCCGCGAACACCCGAAACAAGAAAAAATACTGTCCTCGCCATCTATTAGCAGCACAGACCTGAGCCCATAAATCCATACTTATTTCAAAACATCCCGGGTCAGACGACTTGAAGACAAACGAGTAAGGAACTATTGCTGATCCGACGAAACGTGAACAAATACAAGATATCTGCCAGTGGTGGACATAAAAAGGAGGAACAGATTTGTGCGCGGGCTACACACAGGACACACACTTTTTACACATAGTGATGTCTTTTAAAAGGTGAGAAGGCTCCATGGCGCGCATCATGTGATAAGCATCTCACGATGAAACGGTTGTTCACCCAAAGCTATGACGATAATGATATACGATATACATCACCATCATCTGTTATGTTTGGTTTAAACAGAACTTTATTCAAAAGGATACCATAGGATTATGTCCATCGAAAGAGCAACAAGCTTATAGCTTATATCGCATTGTGAAATATACATTACACGGACGGTTTACCTGGCAACTGGAAGACAAATACAAAATCATTTACAAACACGACATAGTCTTTAGGTACATGATCTGTGAATACGTGAATACAATGATCAGATCAGAGCAGAAAGTAAATGAATGGAACACACACACACACACACACACACACACACACACACACACCACACACACACGCACACACACACACACACGCGCGCGCAAGCACGCACGCACGCACGCGCGCGCGCGCACGCGCCCACACATGCACACACACTCACACACACACACACACACACACACACACACACGCGCACGCGCGCGCGCGCGCGCGCGCGCGCTCCGTGATTATCTTGCCAAGAATATCACTCGTTAAAAAACAGTTTAAACTATCGATCTCTTTTGTAGATCTGAAACCAGATATTCGTCGCTACGACAGACAGCTCTGGTAAGGGTTTTTGATTGACTTTAAAGACGTTTTTATTGTGTTTAAAGATCCCATCCACAGAGACATTTTCTTTCCGTTTTCCCATGTGTGTGTGTGTGTGTGTGTGTGTGTGTGTGTGTGTGTGTGTGCGTGTGCTCGTGCGTGCGTGCGTGCGTGAGTGTATGTGTGTGTGGTGCGTGCGTGCGCGTGCGTGTGCGCGTGCGCACGTTAAACCAAATATCATAGAATCCATTTCGACTATATAACAGCCCCCTTCTATTAGTTCGGGTGGTCGGCTGGGCTATGAAATTGAGCTGAATTGAACTGCTTGTGGACCAGACTGTGTGTGAACGGGTGCAGATGGATTGAACTGCTTGGGGACCAGACTGTGTGTGAACAGGTGCAGATGAATTGAACTGCTTGTGGACCAGACTGTTTGTGAACGGGTGCAGATGAATTGAACTGCTTGTGGACCAGACTGTGTGTGAATGGGTGCAGGTGGAAACCGCGTGCTCTCTCTCTATCTCTGTCTCTGTCTCTGTCTCTCTCTCACTCACTCCCTCTCTCCCTCCCTCCCTCTCTCTCTCTTCTCTCTCTCATTAGTCTTACAGGCAGTGAGGCTGCCGATCATCTTGCCGATAGATCCAACAATAAAATGAAATACTCTCCGTGTCATCTATCCTGTGCACGGAACTGAAACCCCAAATGCGTAGTACACGTCAAAGATCTCGGACAGGAGTACTCAACACAAAACAGACTCCGTCCAAGCCTGAAGGAATGCCCTTCATCAGTCCGTGGTGGCTGAGACGAAGGCGGTTTGTGCCACTGCACACAGGTCGCTCTTTGTGAACACGCTCATGGGTCTTAAAGGACGCGGAGAATGCATGGAGCCTACCATGGAATGAGCCTTTCACGATGAACCAGGTAGTGACACAGGGCTGTGAGTAGCGTGACATTTTACATAGAAATGTTTACATTAATGTCAGAAAAAAATATCCCTCCAAGAGCGTTCAGTCGAAGATGTTTTTTTTGTGTGTGTTCGATAGGAGAAAAATAAGTTCTATTTGTTGTGCACTTTTCCGGAGAAACATATCCAAATAATAGGCGTCTCCAGTACGTGGAAAAGAAACAGGCGTATAAAGTGGGTTTTTTTTTTTTTCAACGACAGTCATAAATAATATTACATATATATATATATATATATATATATATATATATATATATATATATATATATATATATATATATATAAAAACAAGTTTTTCACCTGAGTCCCGCTACCATTGGTTTCATGCTATTGCAATCTTCTGGCGAGTGGCCAGAAGATTGCAATAGCATGAAACCAGTGGTAGCGGGACTCAGGGACTCAGGTGAAAAACTTGTTTTAATATTCATAGCCCTACCCCAAGTGGTATTGAGCACTCTTACAGATCGGATATTCTTCACTGTGATTATATATATATATATATATATATATATATATATATATATATATATATATATATATATATATATATATATATACATACATACATACATACATACATGGACTAAGTTTTTAGGAAATGACAGCCCTGATTTGGCCACTTGTGGTTGGCCGGCATTAATTTAAATTGAAGATTTAGAACTAGATGTGCATATGAGGGTGAGGGCGAGGACTGAATAAGAATGCTTTGGAATGGGGATGGGGACTAGTAGAGCGTGTGTGTGAAGGGTGGGGGTGATGACTGGATTAGAGTGTGACCTGAGTGAGATGAAGATGTATGGTAAGAACTGGAGAGAGGGTGTGTGAATGCACGAGGGTGGTGATTGCCTGAGAACGTGAGACGTGAAGGGGTGAGGGTGGGGACAGTGTGAGGGTGTGCAATGAGGGGGGATAGGGTGACAGAGTAAGTGTGAAGGGTAATAGGTGAGGGGGAAAAGTGTGTGTGGCGTTGCAACGGTGGCAACTAGTGCGGGTGAAGGAATATGAGTGCGGAGCTGGTGAGACAACGGTCGACAGGAGAGGAGGATATGGGACTCGGTCAGTGTAAGGGGATGAGCGAAGAGACTGGATGAGTGTGTGTAAAACGGCTGAAAAAAGCGGGCTGAATGACAGTATGAGTAAAGGCGTGGAAGGGGTGACAGGGTGCACGTGTGTATGACTTGCTGAGGGGTGGGCACTGGGTCTGAAGGGGTGAGTCACGGACGGAATAAATGTCTCTGTGAGGAGGTGAAGGATGGGGGCTGGTTTGAAGTGTGTGTGAATGAGTGAAGGTTGTAGAGACTGTGTGCTGCTAGTTCTCTTGGGTTTTATGGTGGGGGCACAGGTCATCGTGACAAGAATGCCATAGATGAAAAAACAAACAAACAAACAAAAAATGCCAACTATTCAATCTTCTATCCCCTTGAGAGATCTGACACTCACAGTTGAAAGAGATGTGTGAAAGGCCTTTGGGGGCAGGATTTGATTCAATTTTTAGGCGTTTTCATCATGTTTGAAAGAATTTTGTTCATCGTCGCGTTTTCCTTCCGTTTTCTCTCGCATGCTTGTTCACCACACGCTTTTGAGACAGATGTTTGACAATATGGCAGCCATGTTATGTCCTGTAGCGGTCGGTTGGGCTGTAAAGAATATGAATTGAATCGAATTCCCGCCGTCTGCCCCTGGCGGGCGTAAAGAAGAAACAGAGTTTGCACTGACTGATTACACTCAGGCCAGTCTGTTTACACGGAATTATGCATTGCAAAAGGTCTGAAGAGGCACGGTAATAACTGCCAAGTAGTGAGTATCTCAAGATAAAACATCGAGTGCTGGCACTTGTATGGCATTCAATTTGGACATTTAACATTATATTCAATGGAAACCTTAAAGGACATTTAACCGAATGCGATTTTAGAGTCCATATAGGAGACAAATAAAAAGTTTTTTTTTTTTCTTTTTCTGGAAGAAACAGTGAGTAAAAGTGTCTCATACCTGTTAAATATACTGGTATATTAACGTCTGTATTTTTCCGAATGGCAGACCTGAATGAATCTGTTGTATTCTTGTATCATTGCATTCTTCTCACAATTTTCGGGGGTTGCAACCTTGCTGTTGTCGGACTTGCGCGATCCAGTGACCCATAAAACTCCGCTGACGGGAGCATGAATACTTGAATGGAATGCTAGTTTTTGTTAACGCTTCAAGGTCTGTATAGCCGAGTAGCTGACCGGCCTGAGCACAACGTGGTAGGAGATGATACCTCTGGTATGCATGTCAGAAAGGTTGTTAAGGGTTAGGGCCTTGAGAAACAGTAACCCGCCTGTTTCCTATTCTATCTTCTGCCTTTCGTAATGGATTTGTCTATATTCGTCTCCCCTTCAAGTCTACATTCCACTTTTTTTTTTTCTTTTCTCTGTGGTCTGCTTATGATCTATCGTGTCTGCCGTGCGGTGCAACCTGTGATGAAGGGGAATGCGATCCTGATATTTGAGAGGGAAGGTGCTCTCAATACAGCTCTTTGGCTCAGACGGGAGGCACACTCTGGCCCAGGTGTTTCAGATGGCTACCCCTGCTTGGGGCCGGGTCAAAGCAGGCAGCTCCCCGGCTGGCCAAGGTAACCCCTGCAGTGCTTGGGATCTCTGTTCCCAGGAGTTTAGCATGAAGGGGGGGGGGGGGGGGGGGGGGGGGGGGGGGGGAGAGAGGGATGTTAGGCTTCTGTTTCTCGTTTCACCCTCCCGAAACCTGGAAAAGGTCAAAACAGTGACTTCTTGGCCCCAACCCCGTAGTTGGAATACATGGTGGGTGCGCAAGGCAGGGATGAGACAAGAATGGAACAAAAATGTGTTCTTTACGAACTTTCTCTCCCTTCCCCTCTCCCCTAAAAATCCAGCCAACCAACCAACTAACCAACAAAGGAGAGCTGTTGAACGCGGTATTGACTTTGGTAGAACTTTCTGCGTGGAGTGATTCTGGCGTGTTACACTGGGAAATTGCACGCGTGTTCTCTAAATCATTTCAGTTCCCTAAGTCCGACATTTTCTTAAAGTCAATATTGAGATCAATCGTTCTGTTGTGTTTTGTTTGGGGTCCTTTTTCTTTTTTAAATAAAAACAATGCTGAAAACATGATTTTACGCCAAAACAAGATCAAGAAACAGCGTCTTGTGTGTGTGTGTGTGTGTGTGTGTGTGTGTGTGTGTGTGTGTGTGTGTGTGTGTGTTTTCGTTCGTGATGTAAAGAAATTAAAACCACATGGAACGTTATTTGGTTCTGCGGCCCACATGAAGGAACTGAAGAAGCATGCAGCGAAAAGTTCACGGCCGAGAGCAGGAACAAGAAAGGCTTTCCCCTGGATGCGGGGACTGCGAGCGAGGAGAGCTGACAAAATCGAATTGGACAGTGAAGCAAACAGAACGTGAGGACCGTGATTGTGTTACCTGCCCACGTGCCTTGGTCTGAAAGACAGTTCCTTCATTTCCATATGGCAAACATGCGCTGCCAATTTGAAACTAGGCTGGATTTGTTTTCAGTCGGGGTAACAGAGTGATTCATTCTCGGATGGCACAACGAGATACAAGACTGTCAGACTTGTGAAAGGAAATGTCATTACCGTCTTAGCGCATGTTGGAACACGGGTTGAAAGAGTGGTGACGCTGTCAAGGAAAAGAGAATGTTTCAGTTTAGTGAGTGAGTGAGTGAGTCAGTGTGTGTGTGTGTGTGTGTGTGTGTGTGTGTGTGTGTGTGTGTGTGTGTGTGTGTGTGTGAAACCAACCAACTCTTTGCACGATCGCATTTAAGCAAGATAACATTAATGGAAGTAAATGACATATTGTCACTCTACGCGCGCGCACACACACACACACACACACACACACACACACACACACACACACACACACACACACACACACACACACACACACACACACACACACACACACACACACACACACACACACACACACCACACAACACAAACACACACACATATATACACACACGCACGCATGCACGCACGTAGAACACACACACACACACACACACACACACACACACACACACACACACACACACGCACGCACGCACGCACGCACGCACACACACACACACACACACACACACACACACACACACACACACACACACACACACGCACACACTCGCGCACGCACGCACGCACACACACACACACACACACACACACACACACACACACACGAACCGACGCACACACGCACGTTCGCACGCACCACAACACACACACACACACACACACACACACACACACACACACACACACACACACACACACACACACACACACAAAAGCACTTTAGCCATACAGTTCAGCATGCATCTCATGTGTGGGAACCAACGCGCGCGCACATGGGTTGTTACCGCAAGAAAAGCTTATAATGCAACGCATACAGCTCTACACTGCTTGAACATCCTTTACAGATGTACAACACCGGACAGGGCATCACACATTTACAACCATTAACCCAAATTTCTCGATTTACATAGAAAATTAGAAGGGAAAAAAGAGAAAAAAAAAGAGAGAGAGAAGAAGGAATTAACTTCATATTCCAAAGCAAAAACGCGATGATTTCGTTTCCACGTGTTAATTATGCAGGGTTTCAGTGCATTCTCTGTGATTGTTTCTTGAAAAGTAATGCCACAAAATACTCAAATAGGATTCACATAAACCCTGCAAGCATCAATCACGCAAATAAAGGATGTTGTATATGGGTTTTAGCATACGGTCACGAGTCCAAAGGGGGTAGGAGGAAGCCCCGTCGTTTTGTTTTTCTTCTTTTTTTTTCTTCTTTTTGTTTTGTTTTCTTTTCTTTTTTTCGCTCATTGTGTTTTTTTCGATGAGCATGTGTGCAATAATGAGTGCCAGTTCGCACGAGCATCACGTGCACAACGCGCACAAGCATATACCTACCATTCACACACATACATGATGCATATACGCACAGGTGTGCACGCACACACTTACAAAGGTACACATGTTCATATCGGCAAACTTCTTTCTGTCTCGTTGAAAGATAGATCTATGTTCCACTCATTTGTGAAAAGACAACGTTGCCAATGCAATGTACTCCTGTGTTCCACTGTTCGGCCTAACAAAGCGGACATGCAGTTCATCTAATTACCCCTATTTAATCAAGTTTGAATTCGAGGGCAGGCGGTCATGGATCTGAGAATGATGCTGATCCTAAGATGAATCATATACCATATTGTATTCTAGCTGACTCTATTGGAGTGGGCGTTTTCCCCCACACAGATCTTTGCCCCTTTGGCCATATGGGAATGTCTTCTGGTTTCTCGTGGTATCCTCTCCATTCTTTCGCTCTTTATGACCAATTCTGCCATTGCTTCCCCTTTGCCGTTGTCCATTTCTGTCGATTCAGGTCCTTGTCTGATGGTCTGTGTGTGTCCTGTAATTTTCCTGGTCTTTATGTATTGCTTTGCTACGTCCACTGCCTCCGGAGCTCTCCACTTCTCTACAATTTCAAGCTGAAGCTGGACTGATCTCACAACCTCTAAGTACCGGCAAGATCGTTAGCAGCTGCAGCCATCTTCAGTCTCGTAATATCACATAGCAGCAATTTTAGCTATCGGAGAAACGTACGTACTTTTAAAGGGAATCTGTACTAAGAAAAAAAAATGTCTCTCACGGAATTTGAAGGAACCAGTGACCTCTGGTACATTCTTGTGGCATTCTAACCAGCATATTCCGGCTGATGTGGGTGTTCATTCGGTAGATGTACTGCAACGCTTCAATCATGGAGGCTGCGGTTCTCAAGCCGCAGCATTATGCACGTCGTTTTGAGGAACAAACAAACAAACACACAAAAGCCTGAGATTCTGGCTATGGTGTGGTGATACTGAACAATATAAAGTTTCGAGCGCTGGCTCTCCTCAGGATGGTGTTGGGTCGCCTACTGCCGGTGTTATATGGCCTAATGTCACTGTTTGCACGTGCGGATTGGCTGCACGTGTTGTTCGGTTTTTCAGGTTGTTTACAGTTCAGGGTGCGTTTGCTGACAACGATTTCCATTTGTGCCTGCAGTTGTTTACTATTTCTACTTTAGTATTTAGGGTTGCTAAGTATGGTTTGCATAGTATTAACCATTTTTCTGTTGAAATAGGTTTGCATCTTTTTGAAATGTTATTGTATGGTGATGCCCTTTTTATGATTTTCCAGGATATGTTATAGTTTATTTTTTTGTCTTTAAGTCTCCAAATATATTTGCTCAGTTCTGTTATTCTTGATATATATATATATATATATGTGTGTGTGTGTGTGTGTGTGTGTGTGTGTGTGTGTGTGTGTGTGTATGTGTGTGTGTGTGTGGTGTGTGTGTGTGTGTAGATACTTATATATATATATATATATATATGTATATGTATATATAGCGCTTGTGGACAGGGACCCTCCCTGCTGGCTCAGGCAGCTGACAAAATCGAATTTGACAGTGAAATAAACAGCACGCCAGCATGGTGATCTCGTTACTTGTCCACGTCCCCACGACATGCATGTGCAGTGGATTTGAAAGTCTGATAGAATTACTACCTTTCGATTAACAGCTGAGCTGAGAGATTCCTTTTTGTGACCGGCAGGCAAGAAATAGGACTGTCCGGTTTCTGTGAAAGGCGATGTTACCCAGGGTTACGCCCTTGTCAGAATACGTGGGGATAGGTGGCGAACTTGTCAAAGAAAAGGAAGAGGTAAGACGGGATGGGGAATATATATATATATATATATATATTGTGTATATGTGTGTGTGTGTGTGTGTGTGTGTGTGTGTGTGTGTGTGTGTGTTGTGTGTGAGAGAGAGAGAGAGAGATAGAGAGAGAGAGAGAGAGAGAGAGAGAGAGAGAGAGAGAGAGAATACTGGACCTCATGACCAGCCGCCGTGGCGAAGTGGTTAGCGTCGCGGACTCCCGGCTGGGAGGTCGTGGGTTCGAATCCCCATCAGAGTCATGTGGGTTTTCTGCCTTGACCGGCTACTACCCAGAGTTGAGTTTGCTGCAGGCTCAGTTTTGAAGACTGGGACCACACAGTCGAGTTTCATCCACTTAATGGATGCGTTTTCTGAGAGTGTTTGCTCAAATTCCCTGACCAACACTGCAGGTGCCTGTATCTCTCGGGCCTGGTTGACGCCGGGATATATTATGAAAGGAAGCGTAGAGTACAGCCCTGTCATGTAGTCTCAGACCGAAATGGAAATCCGTAGCATCATCTTAATCATCATCATTCTTACCGATCAGCATTAAAAAAAACTTTCAAGTTCTGTGGCCCTTCATGCCCTGCTCTCATGGTGACCTCAATTTCGATGTCTCTCCACGTCTGTGGTCTTGGTTTGGTTCCGTCGGGATCACCGGTATCGGCGAGTCCATGGGGTCTGTCGTTGGGACGGACGTGGTGGCGCCCTCCGAGGGGAGAGCTCACTCACGCCGGCTCCGCGACTAAGCAATCATTTGTCGTCAGTAGGGGGCTTAGTAGGTGGTGTCCTGCGTATGTTAGATCAGAACAGGCGCCACTGAACCCCACCGAAGTGACTCGGCAGTAGTGCAGTGTCTCCTCCGGTGGGTTGCCTCTTGACAACTTGACATTGACTGCTCCCTGTGGATTGCCGGTGCCGGGGCTGCGGCGGGGTCGACCGGGCTGTGGCTGTGTGACGGGTGTCGGAATGAGCGGCGTGGGGGTGCACTGCCTCTGAAGTCGCGCAGTGGTTGGGACAACAACAAAAAAAAAACAACAACAAAAAATACTGGACCTCATTTCCACTGGCCACAGTTTGCCTTTCGATGGTCAGAATGCAACATAGACACTCTGGCTGTTTTACACACTGTTGCGATACACTCGCACAAATCCACATTCATCAGTTAGCTTACTGGTCTTCATACTGTTTATCACGATTTGTTTTTCAGAAAGTGACCTTATCTTAGATTATCCAAAAATGAGCTGCACTTCGGCTAATATTTGGCCCACCCTTGTAATCAGTGTGGCTTTTTTTTTTCTTTCTATGCAAAGACAACAGCATGCCGGACGTACAGTTATCGAAACAATTTCTCAATATAAATGAGGGGGAGGAGAGAGGAGAGAGAGAGAGAGAGAGAGAGAGAGAGAGAGAGAGAGAGAGAGAGAGAGAGAGGTTTGTGAGATGTTTTTTGTTTCTGCAACACCGTTATTTGGAATTCCGTCAAACATTTAGGGAGTGGGTGGTGGGCTGGTGGTTGAAATTACCTTCGTATTGCCGCAGTCCTCCCGTCCTGTTCCGCTTCTGTCTGGAGTTAATTGAAGGGCGAAATCAAATGCATTGGCACGCTCTTTACGCTTTGCCAAAAAGTAGAATTTAACAATCTTACTTTGAGAGTCTGGAATCTCGCGCTTGCAGTGATTTTGGTATGGTGGCCGGGCGTTGGGCATAGACTGCAAAGTTCAGGCCTTGAACAACGAACAGGTCTGTTTTGGTCCCTGGTCCTTCGCTGTAACGGGAACAGGTCTGTTTTGGTCCCCGGTCCTTCGCTGTAACGGGAACAGGTGTGTTTTGGTCCGTGGTCCTTCGCTGTAACGGGAACAGGTGTGCTTTGGTCCGTGGTCCTTTGCTGTAGCAGGAAACAGTTGTATTGTGAGGTCACCTCCGATTTCCCTGTTCCAGATCCACTGTTTTGAGCAAGGTGTGTACATACCTTATTTTTAGAACTTATATCTATATCTATATATATTATATATATATATATATATGTACACACACAATATATACATGTATATATATCTTTTTAAGGTAGCATCTGCAATCTTTTTTAAGGTAGCATGCTCTGCGTCTTGAATCGAGTCATTTGGTAGATAGGAGGTGAGGCCCAACTGTTTCATAGGGTCAGTGTTTTCGTTTGATAACTCGGTGATTGATAGTTCTGAGGCTTGTGGCAAACGACCAGTTCTGGTCTGAGGGGATTAATGTGATGTTGATATCTCCATGGCCCTTCGTGATAAGATCTCTGGAAAATAATGAGACATATTCTTACCCTTTTCGTGACTTTTCGCTACCTGATTTTCCTCTTCGATGTGTGCTATGTCTCTACTTCTAAATGATCTAAAAACACTGTGAAAAACCTTTAAAATAGTACAGTGCCATTCATAAGAATTTTCCCTCATATCTGTGTATGTTTTTGCTTAGCTATTCACGCGGACATTTTGATCAGAAATTTTTTCGTTTCCTCACTGCCGTGGTCAGCTGCACAAGGGTCTTACTTTCTCCATTGGTCTCAAAGACTAGTATCAAACCAGTTCTAGTGGAAAGGAAAGCGGAGGGGGCGGGGGGGGGGGGGGGGGGGGGGGGAGGGGGATCTGCCTATGCAAAACTCGAACCCAAGGACTTGAGAAAAAGAGTAGTCTCTCGCTCCCTCTAGCGAGTGCTTTCACCGCTGAAGCAGCCTTGCCACCTGATATGTCTGGGAATCTTACCATGGATGTAAAGTCATACTGTTCAGCTGGCAACTTTGCGAACAACGCTCACGTATAGGTCCAAAAGAGATCCCAGTTCTTTGGTGGTCACACAGGAGATGGATTCACTCTCCCACTCCTTTTCCAGCTCTCCCCATCACCCTCCACCCACCCATCCTCACATACATACCACCACCGTCACCATTCTCCGACCATTCCCCCCATTCTTCCTGTTTCATTGTTGTGTACGAAGATGAAGACGATGAAGAAGAGTGTATGAAGAATCAGACGAGTGTGTGTGTGTGTGTGTGTGTGTGTGTGTGTGTGTGTGTGTGTGTGTGTGTGTGTGTGTGTGTGTGTGTGTGTTCTGTCCCAGCTTCCGTGCCACCCCAGTGGCAGTGCACCCACGCCGCTCATTCAGACACCCCGTCCACAGGCCACAGCCCGGTCGGTCCCGCCGCAGCCCCGGCACCGGCAATCCCCAGGGAGTAGTCAATGTCAAGTCGTCAAGAGGCAACCCACTGGCGGAGTCACTTCGGTGGTGTTCAGTGGCGCCTGGTCTGACCCAACATACGCAGGACGCCACCTACTAAGCCCGCTACTGACGACAATAATTGCTTAGTCGTGGAGGCGGAGTGAGTGAGCTCTCCCTCCAGCGGGCGAAACAGGCGAGTGTTTGAGTTTTAATGTCTCGGTGATTGACAGTTCTGAGCCTTGTGGCGAACGAACAAGAAAATGTTCAGGTCTTGCTAGTCTGAGGAGCTTGATGTGATGTTGGTATCTCCATAGCCGACTATCCTTTCGTGACAAGATTTCTGGAAAATGATATGAGACATACGAGACATCTTAACTGATTGTCAGGTTTTTGCCATGTATTTTTTTTTTTTGTACATAGCTTCAGCTGCATTGCTTGGTGTCTGACACCATGGGACCTTGCACTCGTCTCAGCGTGGGAAGAGGAAAACATCTGGATACAGTCCCTTTTTCTCCCTCATCCTAACAGACCCTCCTCCCCTCGCCCCCCAGCCCGCTCCCTCCAAAGGTCAACGATCGTGACAACTGCATTTGTCCCCATTTCTTTCTTATTTGCCTTTCATCGGCAGTCTTTTGGTGGCTCTTTTCCCCCCCCCCGTTCCTCTCTGCGTGGACTTTTAATTAACAGCCTGATTCACGTGAATTGGGCTCATCGATCTCAGCATGGTTTTAGCCGCAGAAGCCAATCTCGCTCCAGAGATTTGAGTATCGCGTAATTCAGGACTCTGTCTGCCTGTCTGTCTGTCTGCCTGTCTGTCTGTCTGTCTGTCTCTCCATCTCCCAACCCATCCCACTCTCTGTCACCCAA
>JADBJO010000066.1:959592-964592 GCA_016801955.1 Conus betulinus
AGATTCCTGGAAGTGGAACATTGGCGGCGGTGTGGCGTTTCATGGCAATGAGGCTAACCTGCCTTGGTGTTGTCATGCAGGGTCAACGAATTGCGGGCCTTTTCTGTGTGCCTGAAGGTCGCGAACTGTGGTTGTAGTCTCTGGATGACTGAGCGAGTGACTCACGTCTTCTCCCAGTTCCGCTCACTCGGACTCCTTCCTTGATCCAGGCCAAGGCCTTTCCTCTGTTTGCTTCCGCAAGATGTCTTCGTGGAGCCATGGTTGGTTTGCTGGAGATTAAGTACACTGCTACGGATGCACATCGTCGTGGAAAAACTGCAATGGACTGTTTACAGGGATATTTCTTCGTCCACGTGCAAACACAACACTCAGTGCCCGTTTACGTCGCCAGCTTCTTTTAAGTGGATACGTATAACAGATTTTTTTTTTAAAAAGAGATATCTGCTTTTCCTTTCCGATGGGCATAATTATTCGTGATCGAATGCCATTAATCGAGGGCACAGAAACATTTGCAAGTTCCATGCTCTGCTAACCTGTACGGAAAGTTTGGAATTAATGGATATGCGTTTCTAAACGTTTCGTTTTGAACATATCCCTCAGATTAGGTTGGCCCTCAACGTATTGTGCTTAGCAGGTGTGATGGAGGAAAAAACACCACCACCACCAACATAATAATAATGATAATGATAACAATACATCATCCAAACAACAGATACCACTGTGTCAACAGTCTCCTGTGAGGACACCCCCTTTGGTAGATGCTACATGCAGTTTGGGGTATGTTAGACAATAAAGAGTTCTTTGCGTCTACTGGTATGGGTTCCTGTGCACACTTACTTCCTTCATTTCCAGTGCAACGCACATCTCTTAATTTTCTTCGAATTAAACATTACAGAAATGTATTTTGCTTGATGCCTCACAAGCTTTCGCTTTGACCAAGGTTTCGAGTTACAATCTGATGAAAAGAAAAAAATGCTCCAGCTTGGCAGAGAGAGAGAGAGAGAGAGAGAGAGAGAGAGAGAGAGGTGATGAGAGAGAGGAGAGAGAGAGAGGAGAGAGAGAGAGAGAGAGAGAGAGATTCCATTGTCGTCGCTCATTCTGACAGCATTTTTGTGAATTGTCGAGAAATGATTGAGCTGTTTCCATGTTCTGTCACCTATGACGCCGTGGACCTCATCATCCAAGGAATTTAAAAGACATCCATTTGGCCCGGAATCAATCACATCGTTTCCTTCGCAAGACACTGGGTCTGTTGCACTATCGAATATCGCGATCACACAAATTCTCACAATTTGCACATTATGTTAAGGCGAGGGAGAGGGGGGTGAGGAAGAGGAGGTGTGGGGGTTAGAGAGCCGGCTCGGAAGGATCCGTATTTCGTCTCAAATTGCAGTAAATCGCAATCGCCTCCCCCCAAATTTTTGCAGTTGGCGACAGATCATTGCGGAATTATCCAGCTTGTAATGAGATGGTTTTATTTTTTATATGAATTATTTCTACTGTCAGTCAACTCGTCTACAGACTCTTTTGTAGAATACTCTTGTTTTAGTTTAGAGAGGCTCTTTTTATTTATTTATTTTTAATTTCCTTCAAAACGGAGCTTTTTTCTTTTCGTTTTCCTGTTTCTGGGAGGGAGGGAGGAGGAGAGAGAGAGAGAGAGAGAGAGAGAGAGAGAGAGAGAGAGAGAGAGAGAGAGAGAGAGAGAGAGAGAGAGAGAGAGGTTTGGAAGGGTCGTAGGGTGGAGGAGGGCGGGGGTTTAGGACAGCTACAACAACAACAACAACAACAACAACAACAACAACAACAAATTCTGAGACGATTTTCATAGATAGAAGAATTCACGAGTGACTATCTTATGAAGCTACCTTCCAGGAACGTAAGCGGCAAGGAGAGTGAAGAAATGAGCAATGTAAATTCAAAATGTACATTCAAATCAGGATGTGTTTTTTGGTCTCCTTATCATTGAAGGGCCAGCGTTCTGATCGTTTCAGCCCCCCGATCGGACAACCTTACTACTGTTCGTGCACCGATCACTACAGTCAGCCATTTTGTTTTCTTGCAGCTTGCGAAAGAGCCCCAGATCAGTCCAGCGACATCCCGCCTCATTCCAGCTCCGCTCGCCAGTACTGTTTTTTTTTGTGTGGTGGTCACTTTAATGGCCTATTTGTTTATGGCTTGGCTTTTCATATACTGATCACAGCAGTTGGCCTTTTTTTCTCTTGCAAGCAAGAGAGCTCCGAGACAGCCTAGAGAGAAAAAAAGTTTCAAATTCCATGGCCCTTCATGCCCTGCTCTCATGGTGACCTCAGTTTCGATGTCCTCTCCATGTCTGTGACCTTGGTTTGCTTCTATCGGGGTCACCGGTATCAGCGAGTCCAAGGGGGCTGTCGTTGGACGGACGTGGTGGCGCCTTCCAGAGGGAGAGCTCACTCAAGCCAGCTCCGCGACTAAGCAATTATTGTCGTCAGTAGGGGGCTTAGTAGGTGGTGTCCTGTGTACGTTAGATCAGAACAGGCGCCACTGAACACCATGGAAGTGACTCGGCAGCAGTGCAGTGTCTTCTCCGGTGGGTTGCCAATTGACGACTTGATATTGGCTGCTCCTTGTGGATTGCCGGTGCCAGGGTTGTGGCGGGGCCGACCGGGCTGTGGCTGTGTGGACGGTTTTGTCGGAATGAGCGGCGTGGGTGCACTGCCACTGGGGTGGCACAGAAGTTGGGACAGGAAAAAAAAAAAAAAGAAAGAAGAAGAAGAAAAAGAAAAGAAACCTTGCCTCATTCAAATGCTGCGCGCCGTTCGGGTTGTAGTGAAACACCGACACTTGCCGAGCAAGTGAGAATTCGCACCACCTCGCCTTTATGAAACGCGCCTTGCGGTATCCACCTAATATGTGTTTGATTCGCGAAAGGCCAACAATAACCCGAATCCACGGTAGGTCATTGTATCACGGTGTGTTTTTGTTTAATGTATTATCTGGTCCATTGAACTGTATTGCATGGTATGACATTCGGACAGTGGTTTCTAAAGTGCTGCGTTGTCTTACTTGGTTGTCTCAACACATACGCCAGTATGAAATTTGTGCTGTCTTCCGTGAGAAGAGCGTGTGCTTATACAGCGTCTCTCTCTCTCTCTCTCTCTCTCTCTCTCTCTCTCTCTCTCTCTCTCTCTCTCTCTCTCTCTCTCTCTCTCTCTGTCCATATACATTTTTGTTCACTTACTACAGTGCATTCCTTATTTGATTATTTGCCTTTTTTTATCCTCGCAAGTTGTCTTTTCCAGCTCTTGCTTTTTGCTGTGGATTGTTTGAGATGCGTTGGATCTCTTGCTTTTTGCTGTGGATTGTTTGAGATGCGTTGGAATCTCTTTGCTTTTTGCTGTGGATTGTTTGAGATGCGTTGGAATCATGGCTAGTGCTTTTGTTGATTCATGGCAAAGATGGCTGGTTTCCAAAGGCGAATGCTTACAACGAAAACAAGCATCCCAGATCGCCAATAATGTGTGCCACAAGCCGTCCGTTCCCTAATACCTGGCATGAGCTAGGGAACTACGCCATTGGTGGTATTTTCTTAGTCCTTTCAATGTGTTTATAGTCGCATGCATCTGAATTCCTTCCATCGGTGAATTGTAATTTTTCTTTCTTTTTTTTTCAGTTGTTCATTTACTTCCTTTTATGCTCTCCCTCTTTTCAAAGCAGCAGCTCCCCACCTTCCGCTTCACATCACCCTCCCAAAATATGTGTGTGTGTGTGTGTGTGTGTGTGTGTGTGTGTGTGTGTGTGTGTGTGTGTGTGTGTCTCCTTCCCTCCATCTCTCTCTCTCTCTCTCTCTCTCTCTCTCTCTCTGTCTGTCTCTCTCTCCCTCCCTCTTTTTCTCTTCAGTCTTGCTGATAGCCCTGACATGGCCATGTGCCTTCGGCTGGGCTGTATTCAAAGTTATCTCTTTCTGTTTTCCGTTCAGGCTCACTTTATGTACTGACTTTTGCCAGCTGTGCGTTCCTTTGCTCATAACTTACTGTGTACGTCTCCTGGACTGTAGGCCTAACCTGTTATTTAACGAAGTTAGTTCAAAGCGGAATCTTGTAATCAGGAAACACACACACACACACACACACACACACACACACACACACACACACACACACACACACACACACACACACAACACACACACACACACACCCACACACGCACACACACGCACACACATGCTCGCGCGCGCACACACACACACACACACACACACACACACACACACACGCACACGCACCCACGCACTGGAAAGGTAAGCGATTGTGACAGGATAGTTAAAAGAAAGAAAGGTACTTGACCCTTCGCTGCAATGGTCGTATTGTCTTCGACTTACTTCTGTTTACATTTTTACATCAAGAGCTGTGAATTATGTAACCGAAGCGTGTATGCTTCTTTTTTTTTCTCAGTACGAGAAGATTCACTGTCGTTACTTATCTCTCTCTCTCTTCGTCTCTCCAATCGCCTATGTTATGCGCTAAACACAACACAACAAAGCCTCACGTGCCAATTTGTCTGTCTGTCTGTCTGTCTGTCTGTCTCTCTGTCTCTCTCTCTCTCTCTCTCTCTCTCTCTCTCTCTCTCTCTCTCTCTCTCCTCTCGCTTTAAGTGTGAGTGTGTAGGCGCGCAAAACTGTCTTCCCACAACGCTAAAATGGTACACGTGAAAACAACCCATGGCTTTGTAAACTGCGACACGTTGCCTTTATGCAACTTGCATCCTTTGAAACTGCCACTTTGGGCCATCGATCTGTTTTTCAGTTCTTGTTGTGCTCGTTGTTGTTTTGAAGTTGGCGGTCATGACCACTACGTCCTCAAATGCTAGCAGTGTTGCAGTTATCTTCCCTCTGTACCTTCTGTCTTGCTCTTTGTGCCTATTCGTTGTCGTCGGTTTCCCGATACTGACAGGTATGTTTCTTCTACCTCTTCTCTATGCGCACCTGTCTGTGTGTGTGTGTCAGGGCAGGGTGTGTGTGT
>JADBJO010000066.1:974592-977092 GCA_016801955.1 Conus betulinus
ACATGAGTTTGAATATGAAGTTATGCATTAACCATTTGGTACCCAAATCTTTGTGTTGTGCTAGCAACTGTGGTGTGTGTGTGTGTGTGTGTGTAGTGATTTCCATTGGTGGAATAAAATAACTTGGGGAGTTATTGGTACAAATCGTGTGATGTGTGTGCGTGTGCCAGTGATTCCATTGGTTGAACCAGTTAAACTCGGGTTCTCTCTTTCTTTGAGAATGGATATAACGTGCCTGGAAACCAGGAAGCGTGTGACTCACTTAAGGGAAAGTGAACTCGCCCATCTTGCTGAGGGCTCAAGAACATACAGCGAGAAGCAGAGGTTTGCTGTTGCCTCGTTGTCTCCTAGGTGGGGACGTAAGACAGTGGAGGTTGCTGTAGCCTCGGAGCCGACGATGAGAAGAATTGTCTCCTGTGTGTGGGGACGGTCGACAGCAAGACGTGCCAGCCTGCTGGAGCCTAGACAGGGAGCTGCCAGACAACGGTGGGGTGTTTGCAGCCAGAGAAGACCAGTGGGAGAAGGCGACAGGACCCCTTCCGTGTGGAGAGGGCGAAGTGCAGTGGAGTCCGGGAGACTCGGTGTGAGGGTGCGACTCAAGCTACGTTGCCAGTGTCCCCCAACTGGGATTTGGCCAATCGGGAGGACACAACAATGTGGCAGCTTCAGCTCGTAGTCGCACAGTGGATGAGAGAACTGACGTTCGACTAAGGAATGCTGGCAAGTTATGGACGTTGTATTTGTTCTTAAGTTTGAAAGTGTGCAAAGGAATAGTGGAATATTGTCTTTCCTGGTTAAGTAAGAATATAACTGAAGAACAGGGGATGCGATTTATGAGACTGTCTGTACGATGTTTACATTGTTGTATGATACAGATAAGTGTGTTGTGTGGTGACGGGTGGGGGCTCGGTCAAGTTAAATAAAATTTTATTATTTTCTATGAAATGCTATTGGTTTCCCGTCACCTTTGTGCGGGCCCGATGTGAGTGGCAGAGTGCGTGTGCCTATGCGAGAGCGCATTTGGGTTGTTGTGAAAACGAAAATACTTCTGTCTATACCCCCTTGCATGTGATAATCATATTTTTTAAATTACGAAGGGGAGCGTCGGAGCCCCGTCACAGTGCTGAAGCGCATTATTTTTTTCCATTGTTGGGGAAAAAGGGTTTCCGTGAATCTTTGGACAAAGGTTTTTTTATTCCATATTCCCGCCATACGATATCCTCAGGATGGATTCTGATGGGAATAAAGTTTGGAGTTTATCATTTAAACATGCAACACACGTTATACAGCTTCAAATTTTAAACTTGACTTACAATACTGTGAATAAAAATTGCTGTGCCTAGGTTCACATATGTATGAGTACTTAAACAATTTGATTCCAATCCACAATCTGAAGAAAGTTACTGAGTCAGTCTTCTGAAATGTTATATGTCATTGTGTCATTTTGGACTTGTTTTCTCAACTGTTATTTGACAGGCAATTCCAGTGTGTCATTATTTGATTGGTCAGGTATTTCTTAACCCTCATAATGACGTTTAACTTATATATTAACTTCAGTTATCTTTAAAGTCTAGGTTGAGTGTGTGCGATACAGAATTTACATTAACTTATGAATGTCATAAAAAGTTCATCTATCATCATTCAAGGGAAAAAACTGATACCTCCATGTCCATTAAGAAATTGTTCTGAGAGCAAAATTTTGTGAGAAGAAAAACCCATATTTTTAATGACCAGTATGTTGGTTGTCGTTACAGAATACAAAACGTGTTGCTCTGTGGTTTTAAAGGTGTAATGTAATATTAAGTGGATAAATGGCCTATGGTAAGTACAGATGTTTTAGATCTCGATTTCATTCCGGGGTAAACTGAGTGCCATACATCTGAATGACATTTTCACGTTTTCACTTGACAGAGACATCTTGTACCATGTTTGTCAATGTTTTCTATGACAGCTTAAAAGAAAATTCTCAAGTGCGACAACTATCATACCTTGTGTTACATTGGGACAAAAGAATAACCCGATGTAAGCATTTCAAGACAAGGGAATGGCATATAGAGTGACACATCCATCTTTATTGCTCCAATAAAACACATGCTGACACATCCACCCATATTGCTTCAAAATGACATACAAGCTGGTAAATCAATCTTTGTTGCTCTTAACAACCATCTTCACTGTATTGTGTGCCATCACCAGTTTTCTGCTCTAGTCGTTGCTGTTGGTGGTGATGTCTAGACAATGTCTGTTAGACAAAGCCCGGCTCGTCGGATTATACATGATACAGCCCGATACTGATGCATTTACATTTTTCTGTAAATCTAAAAAAATCAGAATGTTCATGAACACTCCATCCGCTCATATGAATACTTTAAAATAATAAATTGAAAAAAAAAAATGGCCAAATTGCACTTCCAACTTTCAACGGCAATACTGAAACTTGTGCCATCCTATTTTTTTTTTTTTTTGTAGACCTAGTTCGCTGAGGAGGTATGCATTACGG
>JADBJO010000066.1:982092-989592 GCA_016801955.1 Conus betulinus
CTTTCTGAGCAGTCCGACATTGTACCTTGTCCGTGTGTTGTTGACTTTGGTGAATCTCTTGAGGCGAAGTCTCACTGTTGTTAAAAGAAGGTGGTGGTCTGATGACACGCCAGCACCTCTCATCACTCGTACATCCCGCCATGATCTCCTGAACTAGCGGCTAATGCAGATGTGGTCAATCTGGTTCTCCGTGACATGGTTCGGGGATCTCCATGTGGCCTTGTGGATGCGCTTGTGTGGGAAGATGCTTCCTCCTTATCACCAGCTGGCTCAGGGCGCACAGGTCTGCAAAGCGCTCGCCATTCTCTCAGCCATCTGTCCCGGTCCGCGTGTCCCCATGATGTCCTCGTAGCCTGTGTTGTCCATTCCAATCTTGGCGTTGAAATCTCCCATCAGTATGGTTATGTCCTTTGCTCCCCTTCTGTCTATCACTGTCTGTAGTTGCTGGTAGAAGTCATCTTTCTTCTCTTCTTCCGCATCATTGGTAGGAGCATAGCACTGGACGATGTTCAGCCTGATGTCATTCTCTTCGTGGTAAACATGGCTGTGATGATGCGGGAGTTGACAGGTTCCCATCCGATGAGTGCCCCCTGTGTCTCCGGTGCCAGCATCAGGGCCACACCCTCAGTGTGTGTGTGTGTGTGTGTGTGGGGGGGGGGGGGGGGGGGGGGGTCCATCCTCTGAGTGTCCTGAGTACAGCAGCTGTGTTCTCCAGATAAAAGTCTCAGCTGTCCTGACTGTAGCCACCTTGTCTCATTCAGTCCTAGCACTCCGATCTTGTACTTTTTCATCTTTCTTGCAACGTGAATGGTTTTTCCTGTTTCGCACATCGTCCTGATGTTCCATGTGGCTACTCTTGTCGTTCTGGATGTTAGAAGGGGAGTCAGCCTTGCAGTTTCCTTTCGACTTTCACTGCACCGCGTCATAAGTCTCCGAGATGGAGACCCTTCCTTGCCCAGGTGAATGTTTTGGTTCGTTGTCGTCGATGCTTCTGTAACTGGTCCTTTTACGGGTAGGGTTGTTAGCCCTACGCAAACCCCTTTATCCTCCGGGCGAAGTGGTCCTGCCATAGTCGCCTCTTACGACATGCATGGCAGGGCAGTGGGTCTATTCTGTGCCCAACCCACAGGGCTAAAAAAATCAAGTGTTTCCCGAAAATTCTTTGAAAAAGAAAAAAAAAATTTGTAATAAAAATTCTAACGATAAGTAATGTGTTCTATTCGTCTTTCATAGTGTAAGCAATATCTCATAGGGTCTGTCAAACAATCGTTAAAAAATGGACTCACTGGCTCAAAGCGGCTGCATTATGACCGAGCACAATGTTACAAACCTTGTGTGTTCATTCTTTCTAACGTTAATAGGAGACTCTCTCTCTCTCTCTCTCTCTCTCTCTCTCTCTCTCTCTCTCTCTCTCTCTCTGTTGCGCGCGCGCGCATGTGTGTGTGTGTGTGTGTGTGTGTGTGTGTGTGTGTGTGTGTGTGTGTGTGTGTGTGTGTGTGTGTGTGTGTGTGTGTGTGTGTGTGCATGCGTGTCTGCGTGCCTGCGTGCGTGTGAGTGCAAAACTGTGTTTCATTGACGCTTAGATAGCACACATATATAAAACAACCCATTACATAAAACACGACGCATGCCTTTATGCAACATTTACCTTCCACAACCGCCATCTTGGGCCATTGATCTCTCTCTTTCTGTTCTTGTTGTTGTTGTTGTGGTGGTGGTGGTGGTGGTGGTGGTGTTGCTTTTGATGTTTGCTGTCATTATCACTTGTGTCCTCACATGCCAACACTGTAGCAGTTATCTTCCCTCTTCTCCGTCTGTCTTGCTCTGTGTGCCTATTCGTTGCTGTCGGTTCCTGACTCTATCTGGCATTGTTTCTGCTACCCTCTCCTATGTGCGCACCTGCCTGTGCCCATGCTCTCTCTCTCTCTCTCTCTCTCTCTCTCTCTCTCTCTCTCTCTCTCTCTCTCTCTCTCTCTCTCTCTCTCTCTCTGGCTCGCTCTCGCTCTCTCTGTGGTGTGTGGGTGGTGGTGGTGTGTGTGTATGTGTGTGTGTGTGTGCGTGCGTGCGTGCGCACATATTTGTGTGTGCGTGAGTGTTTTCGCGCGCGCGCGCGCCCGTGTGTGTGTGTTCATGAGCATAAGTGCATGCGTTCGTACGTGTTGCTTGCGAGCGCGCGCGCGCGTGCGTGTATGTGTGTATGTATGTGTATGTGTTCATCAGCATGTGTGGGTGCGCAGTTTGCGTGCATGCGTGTGTGTTTGAACGCGTGCCCATGCGCGCGCGCGCGCGCGTGTGTGTGTGTGTGTGTGTGTGTGTGTGTGTGTGTGTGTGTGTGTGTGTGTGTGTGTGTGTGTGGTGCGCGCGCGCGAGAGAGAGAGAGAGAGAGAGAGAGAGAGAGAGAGAGAGAGAGAGGAGAGAGAGAGAGAGAGAGAGAGAGAGACTTGAGAAATAAAAGGAGGCCTAGGGCGAAAGATCGGGGTGGCGAAGGATAGGAGAATCCCCAAGTCAGTGTTCCAGGTCATAATCAGAGCTGAAGGAAAACGTTAATGTCCAATTAGAAGGCAAAGATGAAGGAACACGTTAATGTCCAATTAGAAGGCAAAGATAAAGGAAAACGTTAATGTCCAGTTAGAAGGCAAAGATGAAGGAAAACGTTAATGTCCAGTTAGAAGGCAAAGATGAAGGAAAACGTTAATGACCAGTTAGAAGGCAAAGATGAAGGAACACGTTAATGTCCAATTAGAAGGCAAAGATAAAGGAAAACGTTAATGTCCAGTTAGAACGTTTAATGTCCAGTTAGAAGGCAAATGATTAGGAAAACGTTAATGTCCAATTAGAAGGCAAAGATTGAAGGAAAAACGTTAATGTCCAGTTAGAAGGCAAAGATTAGGAAAACGTTAATGTCCAGTAGAAGGCAAAGATGAAAGGAAAACGTTAATGTCCAGTTAGAAGGCAAAGATGAAGGAAAACGTTAATGTCCAGTTAGAAGGCAAAGATGAAGGAAAACGTTTAATGTCCAATTAGAAGGCAAAGATAAAGAAAACACGTTAATGTCCAGTTAGAAGGCAAAGATTAGGAAAACGTTAATGTCCAGTTAGAAGGCAAAGATGAAAGAAAACGTTAATGTCCAGTTAGAAGGCAAAAGATTAGGAAACACGTTAATGTCCAGTTAGAAGGCAAAGATTAGGAAAACGTTAATGTCCAGTTAGAAGGCAAAGATGAAAGAAAACGTTAATGTCCAGTTAGAAGGCAAAGATTAGGAAAACGTTAATGTCCAGTTAGAAGGCAAAGATGTAGGAAAACGTTAATGTCCCAGTTAGAAGGCAAAGATGAAAAAAACGTTAATGTCCAGTTAGAAGGCAAAGATGAAAGGAAAACGTTAATGTCCAGTTAGAAGGCAAAGATTAGGAAAACGTTAATGTCCAGTTAGAAGGCAAAGATGAAAGAAAACGTTAATGTCCAATTAGAAGGCAAAGATTAGGAAAACGTTAATGTCCAGTTAGAAGGCAAAGATGAAAGGAAAACGTTAATGTCCAGTTAGAAGGCAAAGATGAAGGAAAAACGTTAATGTCCAGTTAGAAGGCAAAGATGAAGGAACACGTTAATGTCCAGTTAGAAGGCAAAGATGAAGGAAAACGTTAATGTCCAGTTAGAAGGCAAAGATGAAGGAAAACGTTAATGTCCAGTTAGAAGGCAAAGATGAAGGAAAACGTTAATGTCCAATTAGAAGGCAAAGATGAAGGAAAACGTTAATGTCCAGTTAGAAGGCAAAGATGAAGGAAAACGTTAATGTCCAGTTAGAAGGCAAAGATTAAGGAAAACGTTAATGTCCAATTAGAAGGCAAAGATGAAGGAACACGTTAATGTCCAGTTAGAAGGCAAAGATGAAGGAACACGTTAATGTCCAATTAGCAAGGCAAAGATGAAGGAACACGTTAATGTCCAATTAGAAGGCAAAGATGAAGGAACACGTTAATGTCCAATTAGAAAGGCAAAGATAAAGGAACACGTTAATGTGTCCAGTTAGAAGGCAAAGATGAAGGAACACGTTTAATGTCCAATTAGAAGGCAAAGATGAAGGAACACGTTAATGTCCAATTAGAAGGCAAAGATGAAGGAAAACGTTAATGTCCAGTTAGAAGGCAAAGATGAAGGAACACGTTAATGTCCAATTAGAAGGCAAAGATGAAGGAACACGTTAATGTCCATTAGAAGGCAAAGATGAAGGAAAACGTTAATGTCCAGTTAGAAGGCAAAGATGAAGGAAACGTTAATGAAACGTTAATGGCCAATTAGAAGGCAAAGATGAAGGAAAACGTTAATGTCCAGTTAGAAGGCAAAGATGAAGGAACACGTTAATGGCCAATTAGCAGGCAAAGATGAAGGAACACGTTAATGTCCAATTAGAAGGCAAAGATGAAGGAAAACGTTAATGTCCAATTAGAAGGCAAAGATTAGGAACACGTTGTCCATGTCAAATTAGGCAAAGATGAAGGAACACGTTAATGTCCAATTAGAAGGCAAAGATGAAGGAAAACGTTATGTCCAATTAGAAGGGCAAAGATGAGCCTCAGGACACAACCACGAAATGCATTCCCTTCTCCCTCTTGCAGCCTATCACCCCACCCCACTCCCGCCTCCCCCATCTCAGTTCTTCCCCCTTCTTCCGCATTCTCCTTTCCGCCCTCCCTGTGCCCACCTTCCCAGTTGTTAACGAGGATTTTAAAGAGGTCGCACGCTAGCCATACGATTCGCGACGATGACTCAAACAGACCGGCGATTGCCGTGGTCGTTGTAAGCTATGCCTGTAATGAAGGAGGGATGGGTGGCGGAGGTTTGTGGAGGGGTAGGGGGGGATTTATGTTTTCAAGAGAGTAAAATGGTTGAGAAAAAAAAGGAGCAGAGATTTATCCGAAAAGAAAAAAGAAAATCCTTCCTTCATACCCATCCGCTCCCTTCTCTGCCCCCCCCCCCCCCCCCCCATCCCCCCTCACTCCCCAGCTCCATCCATGTGACCTTTCTAGCATTGTCCGATGCTCATTCCAGCTTTTCCACACGCATTGTTTGTTCCATCGCCGTGCCAGTGAAAAATGGGAGCGATAAGGATCAAGTCGCCATCAGGTATCCTACAAGAGGAGACTCAGCGCTGCCGCTGACGAATCACGTCGGTAAGCTCCGAGGTGGGTCATGGTTCAATATATACAGCTAGACACCACGTTCTTAGCCTTCAAATGACCGCAATTGTTCGGCACGATGCCAGCATTTCTTTTAAACGCCCCTCACCGAAGGGCACCACCATATCTGTCCAGTGAGTTCATACCGGGCGCTCTGACACAGATTCGCCACAAGGCACGAACGTGGAGAGGGAATGGAAGCTGACTTCACCGTCAGAGCAACGCAGGAAAGGGCGCAGAATTTCCGTGTTGTTTGATAATTGGTGTTGAGAGCAGTGAGGACAGGGATGGTCGAGCTGAGGGGATGAACATGTCATTCTGTCTGACAGAGAAGACATGGCGTATCAACCGGGCCAAAACAAACACGAACAAATCCGAAGTGTCGTGTGTGTGTGTGTGTGTGTGTGTGTGTGTGTGTGTGTGTGTGTGTGTGTGTGTGTGTGTGTGTGTTCAAGAGGAGGAAAATAATGCAGGCTAGTAGCTCCTCAAACCCATAACACATCCGCTGCCGAAATAGACATGGTCCAGCATAGCACCTCGACAAACCGAACACCTGCAAGTCGCCGTACTCCCGCCATCCGACAATGACAAGGAGACTCAAGGTTCATCCCTCTACAGGACTCTCGGCTACGTTGGTCTCGCCTAACGTGGTACCGTTCTGCGCCAAGCTGGGCAGACTGACCTGTTGCTCACATTTGAAGTTGACCGCAACCTTCAAATCAACTCGCATGTCACTGGAAGTGGACAGTCGGCGGCGTGTGGCATTCATGACAATGTCATGCGGAGTCAAACAGAACTCGGGGTCATTACCTTTTGTCTGGTGGTCATCGAACGTGTGTGGTCTTTGCATGACTAAGCGAGTAACTTTGAGGCCAGTTTATCTCGCCCGTAACCTTTTCTAGATCCAGAACCTGGGCTCTTGTTTTGTCTGTGTCCGCGTTTTGTTCGTGGCGGTATAGTTGGTATGCAGGGATTTTCCTATTCCACACATGCAACACTACATTAAAAGCCCCTTTTGTGTGTGTGTGTGTGTGTGTGTGTGTGTGTGTGTGTGTGTGTGTGTGTGTGTGTGTGTGGTGCGGTGGTGTGTGTATGAGAGAGAGAGAGAGAGAGAGAGAGAGAGAGAGAGAGAGAGAGAGAGAGAGAGAGAGAGAGAGAGAGGTTATTCCATGGTCGGCGTTCATTCTGATGGTATTTCTTGCGAATTGTCTGAAGAAATCTGTAACATGATTGAGTTGTTTCCATGGTCTGTCGCGCAATGACATCAGAGATCTCATCTCCAAGGAATTTTAAAGACATCCATTTGGCCATGGAATTCATCAGGTCATTTCCGTCGTAAGAGGCCGGGTCATCACATATTACGATTGCGCAATTGTTCACGATTTGCTCATTATGTGGGGTCCGGAGAGAGTGCGTCGAGAAGCGGAGGTGGGAAAGGGATGAGGGGGTAGATGGGGCAAGATCCACATTTCGTCTTGGATTGCAGCAAAATTGCAAAGGTCTGCCCCAAAGAAATCTGGCAGTTCTCTCTCTCTCTCTCTCTCTCTCTCTCTCTCTCTCTCTCTCTCTCTCTCTCTCTCTCTCTCTGTCTGTGCGTGTGTGTGCGTGTGTGTGTGTGTGTGTGTGTGTGTGTGTGTGTGTGTGTGTGTGTGTGTGTGACTGTGTGTGCAAGTGTGTGTGTATGTGTGTGAGTGTGTGTGTGCATGGGTGTGTGTGTGTGTGTGTGTGTGTGTGTGTGTGTGTGCATGTGTGTGTGCATATGTGTGTGAGTGTGTGCGTGCATGTGCGTGCGCGTGCATATGTGTGTGTGTGTGTGCGTGTGTGCGCGTGCGTGCGCGCGCGTGCGCGCGCGCGTGTGTGTGTGTGTGTGTGTGTGTGTGTGTGTGTGTGTGTGTGTGTGCGTGTGCGTGCGCGTGCGTGCGTGCGTGCGTGTGTGTGTGCGTGTGTGCGTGCGTGTGTGTGTGTGTGTGTGTGTGTGTGTGTGTGTGTGTGTGTGTGTGTGTGTGTGTGTATGCGTGCGAAATTCTATCATGCGCAGACTCAAATATGTTATATGATATGCTCATCGTTATAATGAGGAAAACACATAGTGAAACATCCGAAACTCTCTTCGTCTCTCTCTGAATCTCTGTCTCTCTGTGTCTGTCTCTGTCTCTGTCTCTCTCTGTCTTCCTCTCTATTCTCTCTCTCTCTGATGTGCCCTGATCTGTGAAACGTCCGAATCTCTCTCTCTCTCTCTCTCTCTCTCTCTCTCTCTCTCTCTCTCTCTCTCTCTCATCTCTTCTCTCTCTCTCCCATTTTCTCTTCCCACTCCCCTCTCCCTCTC
>JADBJO010000066.1:994592-997092 GCA_016801955.1 Conus betulinus
ACCGTGATATCTGGGAACGCGTTCCCAGATTAGCCGTGATATCTGGTAACGCGTTCCCAGATTTCCTGAACTTCCAATCATGAAATCTGCGAACTTTGTGAAAATCATGCAAAGGAATTAATGAGAAAAAGTGACAAGAAGGCCAAAGATCTCAATTGCACATAAATAAATTGTTTCCTACCTTACCTCGAAAATCCATTATTTTCTCGTCTTCTTTCTTCTTTCTGCCCTTCTGAGCTCTGAAAGACCACGTTCCCAGATATCACGGGCCTTCCCAGATATCACAGTACATTTTGGGAACGCGTTCCCAGATTTTACGCGACACCGGTTCCCAGACGCTCTTAGGCAGTTGCTGAGTGTGAGGCTAGTCTATCACTGATGTTGTCCCTCCCATCTCTTTCTCTGTCTTCTCGCACTATTCCATGTAAAATGCTTTGACAAGTCTTGATCTCGATACATGACCATTCCATCTCGTGTCCCTTCCTTCCACTGAGGACACCAGGTCTTTGTATGGTCCAACGGCATGCCTCATTCTGGTCTGGACCTCCAAGTTGGTAATGTGGTCGTTGTATCAGATGCCAAGGATCCATGGGGAAGCACCTCATCCGTGGTGCCAGAATCCGTCTCTCAAGTTCAGCTGTGTGAGTCCACGTCTCACAGGCAGAATAGAATATGATGATGACCAGTCAGTCTGATCTTGGAAGTGATTGTGATATTTCTGCTATTCCAGATAACGTGGCTGCTGCCTGCACTCCTTCACGCAATATGGGGAAGTTGTCGTTGCTTGTTACTGGGGTGGAGGGGGTGGGGGTGGGGATGAGGGTGGAGGGGGGCAATCAGGACTTATGGGTTTCCTTGGGGACATTCAGGATTTGGGGGCCTCCAGATCCACATACGAAGATTTTTTTTTTTTTTTACAGGGATTCCGAACGATCTGAATTTACTTTACCCCCCCCCCCCCCCCCCCCCCCCACTTGCCCCTTCCTTCCTCCACCCTCCTTGTTCCAGTTCGGAGAAATTTAAAAGATCAAACAAAAGCAAAGCCCACTATGGAAAAGAAAAGCAGAAACAAAATCGTTTCAGACACACGTTGTCACCTGATGCACAAATCAACAAGCGAAGTATGCGCTGCTTCTCCTCTCCCCCCTTCCCTTCTATCTTTCCCTTCCGTCCCCACGCCACTCTCACACCTTCTCCTCCTCCTCCCCCACACACTGCCATCCCCTCCCTGTCTTTACCACCCTCCCCCCCCCCCCCCCCCCCCCCCCCCCCCCCCCCCCCCCCTCTTCTCCCCCGATCAACGAAATTGACAAACGAGAATGCATTTCGTTTTCCCCTGCTAAATGATATTTCAACGGCAACGGGTTTTGCGCGGACATGTCGACTGAGAACGGTTTCGTAAAGAGAAATGAATTGGATTCGGATGCCGAGAATAAGTGTGCCTATTAGAATCAAGCCGTTTGCAAGCGAAAAATAAACAGAGAAAAAAAAAAAAGTGTAGACATATTATCATAATCCCGGAAGAGAGTGAGGTACTTCTTCTAAAGTACATTCGATGATTCTTTTTAAAACAGGTAAACGGCAGTATATATGGACAAAGACACGTTTATACGATTGGACGCTGATAGAGTTTGTGACTTTCACATAAACCGATGGAAAGTGCCCCTCCTTCTCTCTGTTTGTCTGTGTCTGTCTGTCTGTCTGTCTCTGTGTTTGTCTCTTTCTCTGTCTGTCTGTCTGTCTGTCCCCCCCCCTCTCTCTCTCTCTCTGACACACACACACACACACACACACACACAAAGCACAGGCCTTTGCACACAGGGGGTTGATTCATCCCTTCAAAAAACATTGTTTTTTTTTTTGTTATGCGGCAACCAATGATGAATCTCACACAGCAGTGTGTAATCCAGCCTGTGTCAACTGGTAGTGCGCACGGTGTTTTGCATCAAGCTTGCTGGCGACACAAGATGTGTAAAATGAAAAATTCTTTTTTCCCGTGCAAGAGCAGTCTCTCAAGTGAGTTTTATGCCCCTTCTTTTGGCTGTTTAAGCGCGGGGTTGGTTACTGTCAGCCCTTTTCTCACCATGCCACCACGAAGAAAACTTAGCACCTTTGACAAAACCAGGGCGATTGCGTGGATACAAGATGGCATTGCAAAGGCTGAAGTGGCGCGACGACTTGGTGTGCATCATTCAGTTATTGTTAGACTGAATCAGCGTTTTAGGGCGACCAACAGCGTTGAAGAGAGGCCACGGTCAGGTCGGCCTAGGCAGACTACTCCCCCAGAAGATCGTTTCATCGAGAGGCAGGCCCTATTGCAGCGGGATACCACTTCCACAGCATCCAAAGGCAGCTTCGTATGGCAAATTCGCAAATAACACCATCCTCAGCCGTCAAGCCATACGAAAACCGTCTTCACCACTTCGGCCTCAGATCACGTCGCCCAGCTGTTCGACCACGACTGCTAGCAGCCCATAGGCTGGCTCGCCGAGCTTTCTGC
>JADBJO010000066.1:1009592-1012092 GCA_016801955.1 Conus betulinus
TAGGCCAATGAAGATCCGGAGTCATGCTTGGAAGGGGAGGGCTAAGGCGACTACAACGAAGTGAATTCTGGGTCGAGTTTTGTAGAGATGAGAATTTGTGAGTGGTGAGTTTATGCCGGCGGCAAGGGACGAAACAGGCAAGAGGAGTAAGAGAGACGGGCGGGAGACAATTTCAAATTAACAATACATACAAGCTCTCTTTGCTACAGAAGCATCAGCGATTTGATCACTCTAGCCGTTGGTATAATGCACTCAAGCTCTCCGTGCTATAGAAGGGTCAGCAGTTTGATCACTCTAGCCCTCAGTCACAGAGCGTTGTTATTTTTGTTCACCAATGTCAAAGCTGTCGGACTTTTCCTCTTGCATGCGAGAGAGTCCAAGGACGGTCTGGTAAACTCTCGCCGAAGTCTGTCCCCGTTCGCCGTTAGTTGTGCACTTGAAACCTTGATGTTCGCTAAGGAAGCGAGAATTGTCACAGCCCAGTTTCTATGAAATGGGCCTCTGTTGTGTAATCTGGTATATATATATATATATATATATATATATATATATATATATGCCATATCGAGGGTTGACTGCCAGAACCCAGTATCTCATATACATACAAATATACACACACACACACACACCACACACACACACACACACACACACACACACACACACATATATATATATATATATATATATATATATATTCAGTTATACACAAAGCTTGTTCTTATGTCTTAGATTGAAGAAACAGGGGGAGATAACCATATGTATGTATATATATATATATATATATATATATATATATATGCTGCACAATTAAGTAGAGGGTGAAAACAAGTGCAGGCTAAATCCCAAGGATAAGTAACCGAGCACTATATATATATATATATATATATATATATATATATATATATATATATATATATATATATAAGAGTGAGATACTGGGTTCTGGCAGTCAACCCTCGATATCATGGTGCTAGTTTCTACAGTGTGTTTCGACAGTGTTGTGTTGTCTTAATCTTTTTTACCAATTCTTAACGTCTGTGTGAAATTTTTGGCTACCCACTGTAGAGCGTGTCTTACAAACTCCCTCTCTCCTCCCCTCTCTCTCTCTCTCTCTCTCTCTCTCTCTCTCTCTCTCTCTCTCTCTCTCTCTCTCTGTCGGTCAGTCTGTCTATGTCTGTCTGTCTTTCTGTCTGACTGTCTGTCTGTCTGTCTGTCTGTCTGTCTCAGTCTCTTTCTCTCTGCACGCATGTGTGTGTGTGTGTGTGTGTGTGTGTGTGTGTGTGTGTGTGTGTGTGTGTGTGCCCATCTGTTGCTCGGTATTTGTCGCTGTCAGTCTGTCTGTCCGTCTGTCTGTCTCACTCTGCCTGTCTATCTGTCTGTCTGTCTGTCTGCCTGTTTCTCTCTCTCTGTCTCACACAATCTCTTTCTGTATGTCTTTGTCAGTCTGTTTGTCTGTCTGTCCGTCTGTCTGTCTGTCTGTCTGTCTGTCTGTCTGTCTCTCTCTCTCTCTCTCTCTCTCTCTCTCTCTATCTATCCATATATGTTTTTGTACATCTATTAACCTCTAATCTTCAGCGTTTGTTTGTGTGTCTCACAGAGTTTGTTTTCCAGAGTCTACTCTTGCTTCTCGCCATGGATTCTTTCACATGCGCTGGACTCACGGGACCACGGTTCTTTCTTTGTCTTATGGTGAAGATGGCAGATTTCCGAAGTCGACCACGTACAACACAACAAGCGTCTGAAATAGAAAATCGCCCGTAATGTGTGCAACAAGCCATCTGTTTCCTAACACCTACCCTGAGCTAGGAGAACACATCGTTGACAAAGAGTCACTTCCCCCGCGGCCACAGTTTCGCCCTTTTATGTTATGGGTGACAACTGATATAATGATGATTAAGATGATGCCACCGCTGCTGCTACTGCTGCTGATGGGGATGATTATGGATAACGATTGCATTGCCCAAACTGTGTCACATCCGCCCCTTCATTCTGCAAGGCTGGCGTTGCAAATTAGTCACTTTCACGACAAACGACTTGCGTGTAGCCGTGGGTGGTCAAGCCAGATTGAGTGGTGGGTGGGTGTAACACTATTGGAAGAGAAGCAGGGTGGAGGAGGAGGGAATGGACGCAAGGAGGACGGGTGGTGGTGGTGGTGGTGGTGGTGGCAGTGAGGAGTGGGTTTTTTTTTTTGGGGATCGCATTCGACTATCTTTTTGACGGGGTGGCGCGTACACGTTTTGGAATGGGAGTGTGTGTGTGTGGGGGAGGTGGGGTGGGGAGTGGGGGGAGGGGTGGGCGTAAAGAGCTGTACATAGAAATAGATAGAAAAAAATCGCCCACATCAAAAGCTAACCTTTGGGCTCCATATGTGTAATAGGCCCCTCACTTGAATGGCGACTTTTCTTTCAGCGAAGTATGCACTAGCCAAATATCGCCTACAAGACAACCCTAGTTTTGGAGAAATTTTTCATTTCATAGTTCACATGAAAGGGGGGTA
>JADBJO010000066.1:1017092-1019592 GCA_016801955.1 Conus betulinus
ATGAGTTCAGTTTCGGTTTCTTCTCCAGGTTTATGTGAAGGACGACGCTATTGGCAAACAAAACAACAACCCATCACCCCCCCCCCACACACACACACACACACACACACACACACACACACACACATACTCACACACGTTCGCACGCGTTTAATACACGCACAAGGATGCAAACATAAATCAACATAGCAGACAGACAGACAGACAGACAGACAGAGACACAGACATACGCACATGCACACACGCACGCACGCACACACACACACACACACACACACACACACACACACACACACACACACACACACACACACACACACTCTCTCTCTCTCTCTCTCTCTCTCTGTCTCTGTCTCTCTTTTTCTCTCTAACACACACACACACACACACACACACATACACACACACACACACACACGCGCGTACACACTCACACACACACACACGGACACGCGCGCGCGCGCATACACACACACACACACACACGCACGCACACACACACACACACACACACACACACAAAGCGAACACCATCAAAAAGGCATATTAACAATAGGAAGACAGGCCGCAGAGAAACCTTGTGAGGAGATTCAAAGATCAAAGGGAAACACATGAACAGAAGGCTTTAGCGGACGGTAGGAGTGGGGATGGGGGCTTATTAACTAAATCGTATAGAACGAAGATGAGCATTGACCCAGTCCCTCTGCTTCATAACCTCCATTCCAAAACATGAAGAAGAAAACAAAACTACCATCATTTCAATGCAGGTTGAATTATTGTAGAATATTGCATTAAGCCCAATAAACAAATGCAAGCATTAGCTTTTAGCTTTTAGCTAATTCAATATCAATGTAACAGATGATGATGACTGGATGGTGACAAGATTCAGGCGATGATTCAGATACATCATCGTCACCACTGGGGGCGGGTGGGGTGGGGTGGGATGGAGGGGGGGGGGGGGGGGGGGGGGGGGGTAGGGGGGGTCATGAAAGCTCAGACAGAAATCTGGCTTTGACATGAGGGGAGAGATTGCGTCCAGTGACGTGACTGATGGGTGTTTTCCATGTTGTGACCTTTACATGCAGCCCCAGCGAGTCCAGAGAAGTTTGTCCCCGCCCGAGAGAGCCTGGCCTCAACTATGAATAATTTGCACGTTCGCGACTGCCAGCCCTAATGAACCGTTTCCACTGGGTGTTGTGTTGCTCTAATGGTTTATTTTGGGTGTATTTTCCTTCATGTCACTTCAGTCACTGGGTGGACTTTGAGGCAGACATACTCAAGCTGGAAATGAAGTTTGTTATGTTTACCGAACACAAACTCAATTAAACACGATCGAAAGCAACCATCGAAATTTGCTCGCATGGGTTTCGAGTGCTTTTGAAGAGATGAGAGGGTTTACTCGTTGCTCAACCGTTTTGTTGTTTGACATTGGACGTTTTCTCGTAAATAAAGGGGAAAAATGTTTAGAAAGGTTGCAAAAGTAACAGAATTTTTACTCCATGTATTATGTTAATTGTATACCATGTATGCCAAACAGTAAGTCTAAATGGAATTTTCTAAATGCACAAAATTCTAATATTGGGATATCTCTATGATTTAGAATTTTGGGGTGCAGCCACCTAGATTTATGAGCTGAATTATAATTTGTTTTGGTAGTAGGGGGAAACGTGGATTTCATGCAAATTTGGCGGAAAGCATAATTACAATTATTCTGTGTTTTCGCTGTCCGATAGCCTCAGGATGGATTTTGACGTGAACAATCTTTGGAAGTTTTGGTTTAAACGTTACAGTATAAAACAGCTTTTAACGTTAAATTTTTTTTTTTTTTTTTTTTTTTTTTTTTTTTAATTTTTTTTTTTTTTATATTGCTGTCCCAACCTCTGCGCCACCTCAGAGGCAGTGCACCCACGCCGCTCATTCCGACACCCCGTCCACAGCCACAGCCCGGCGGGCCCCGCCACAGCCCCGGCACCGGCAATCCACAGGGAGCACTCAATGTCAAGTCGTCAAGAGAGCAACCCACCGGAGGAGACACTGCACTGCTGCCGAGTCACTTCAGTGGTGTTCAGTGGCGCCTGTCTGATCTAACATACGCAGGAGGACACCACCTACTAAGCCCCCTACTGACGACAATAATTGCTTAGTCGCGGAGCCGGCGTGAGTGAGCTCTCCCTCCGGAGGGCGCCACCACGTCCGTCCAACGACAGCCCCCATGGACTCGCCGATACCGGTGACCCGGACGGAACCAAACCAAGGCCACAGACGTGGAGAGGACATCGAAATTGAGGTCACCATGAGAGCAGGGCATGAAGGGCCACAGAATTTGAGACTTTTTTTTTATGCTGATCGATGATGAGAATGAGGATGATTAAGATGATGCTACGGATTTCCATTTCGGTCTGAGACTACATGACAGGGCTGTACTCTACGCTTCCTTTCATAATATATCCCGGCGTCAACCAGGCCCGAGAGATACAGACACCTGCAGTGTTGGTCAGGA